>JBBYHM010353244.1:0-23184 GCA_038381775.1 Adansonia rubrostipa | reverse complement strand
GTGTTTGATCTTATCCAAGGCTTCTTGGCACTCTTTATTCCATTCTCTAGGATTTTGTTTTCAAAGTAGCCTAAAGACTGGATTGTATTTGTCGGTTAGCTGAGATACAAATCAAGCTAAGTAATTTAATCTTCACTTTTTTCTGAGTTCGAGGTGGCAGCATATTTTAAATGGCCTTGATCTTGTCAAGATCGACTTCTATTCCTTTTCACTCATAATAAAGCCTAATGGTTTGCTGATGTGACATCAAATGTGCATTTTACAGGATTTAACTTGGGTTGGTATTTGCAAAACCCTTTGAAGAGTTTTCGTAAATAGCTTACATGTTCACTCTTTTTTGATGATTTAGCGATCATATCATCTACATAGACCTCAATTTCTTTATGCATGAGATCATGAAACAATGTTATATCACTCTTTGATAGGTTCCCCTAATGTTTTTGAGCCCGAATGGCATTACTTTATAGCAAAAAGTGCCCCACATAGTCATAAAAATGGTCTTCACTATATCTTCAGATGCCATTTTAATTTGGTTGTAACCCGAAAGTCCATCCATGAAGGAAAATAATGCACTTTTGGCAGTGTTGTCTACTACAATATTAATATGGGATAAAGGGAAATTATCTTTTGGGCTAGCTAGGTTTAGATCCTTATAATCCATACACATCCACACTTTACCATCTTTCTTGCGAATTGGGACTATATTGGCTACCCATTCAGGATATTTGGTCACTTTGAGAAATCTTGCTTTAAATTGTTTCTTTACTTCTTCTTTGATCTTTAGAAACATTTTAGGTTTCATCCTTCTAAGCTTTTATTATATGGGCTTACAATTGGGTTTAAGGGGAAGTTTATGGACCACAATATTGGTTTCTAATCTGGGCATGCACTGGTAAGTCCATGCGAACACATCCCAATACTCTTAAATAGGACTTATTATTTCGATCGAGTTGATTATTTTATGGAGGTTTCAATTTTGACTTTTTTTTATCTTTTTTAATTTCAAGGTTTATGGTTTCAATAGGTACTTATGAGATAATATGTGTTTTCTTCTGTTCAATTAGCTCAGCAGGTCTAGGGTATGGGGTTCTCTTCAGACTAAACCTTATCAACATAGATTGTTTGGTCAAAATTGATATCCAATGTCTCAGTATAAATATTCGTGTCATTTTCATTTGGGTACCTGAAAATATGGAAAATGAACATTATAGATAGAAAAATATGTAGAAAAACATCTAAGAGTTGGCAAGAGCTATGAAAATGAAACACAAAAAATGAAATGCATAATGCTAAGTCATTTTCATTAATAATACTTAATAAAAGGATGCCCATACAAAGGATCCTACAATGCTTTTGGAGGAAAGCATGTAGGTTTATTTCATAGCATTACTTTGAAATAGACTTGAACAGTATAGGAATATCAGTTTTAGTCCAAACACTTAGAACAAATCTTAGAGGGCATAGACTAGTCTCCAGGTCTATTGTTGATGTCTTTGTATCATCAATTGCATTGATAGAGAAATCTTTAAGTGCCTTGTTCAATATCGGCATAACATTGGCAAAGCCAGTATTCACATCTGCTCTTAGACAGAAACTTTTTGGAAGCAGTAGAAATATCATTGGTTCATATCTTGTGTCCTGCTTTAACAGATGAGCCATCCTTTTTTCATAGTTCTTCTAAGCTTATTTTCTTTCTTGTTATGCATTGGGCTTGAATCCTAACCCTCTTTTATTAATTTAGTTGACAACTTTTAAGGCTTTGGAAATCCCTTGGAGGTGTTTTTTAAGTCCCTTTTCAGTTTAGGCACCTTTGCCGACGTTAACTTTAGACCTATATGAGTGCTCTTCGATAAGCGAGGCTTAATCATCGGTAACCCTTCCTTGACATAAATGGCATTGACAAACTCAGATGATTGATATAAGGTTTCTAGAATATCTTCATTGGGTTTAATGTGTGGGGCATCTATTAAAGTAGCTTTAATGATATCTTTTTCTCCTCCAATATTGACGACTTGTTTTTAATGATTAATTTCAACTTTTGACATAATGACGATGGTACTGCACCTACAGAATGAATCCAAGGCCTTCTTAGTAGGTAGTTTTATGATGGAGTAACATGAAAGTCTACTTTATAAGTGCATAGGCCAATTTAGAGTGGAATTATGATGTTTCTGATAATGTTTCTACAAGTTCCATCAAATGCTCACATCATTTATTTCTATTTAGATATGAGATATGTCAATATAGAGCCTGTTCAAGCATGATACAAGCATTACATTTAGAGCTAACCTATGATCAATGAGCACTTTAGGCAACTTGCTACAATTGGAGTACATGATGATGTGAAGAGCTTTATAGTTTCCTCTTCCTCCAAGAGAAATCTTATCATCACTGAAAGATATAAGTTATTGGTAGTGATGTTGCTTACTAGGTGATCAATCTAATCTATAGAGATGTCAAGAGGGATATAGGCCTCATTTAAAACCTTAAAGAGTGCATTCTTGTGAGCTTCAGAGTTCAATAGCAGGACAACATAGATATCTTGGCAGGTTGCTTGTTTAGCTGATCAACGATACTGTCTTCACTATGCTTGATGAACTTAAGGAATTTTGTAGCTTTTTTCTCACTCACTGGCTCCTTGATAGCTATCAGATTTGAGTCTTTGGTTGTAAGCTTCAGTGCTTAAGGAGTAAGAGCAGTGTCTTTCTACTAAATTTCACTTCTCGATGTTATTAGGGTATAGTATCTATCGCTCTAAGTTAGGTGGCTTACCCCTAAAAAGTAAACATTTACGGCTTGCTGATTAGATTCACCAGTGATCTGAGTTTGCTTTCATAATTTCATAAAACTCTCTTATTATTTTTATAAGGGAAAGGGATAGAAGTTAAATAATCATCTTTAGTGCAAGATGAACAAGGGTAGTTTTAACTCTCAATCGATTGTCAAACAAGATGAATGGCTTTTCAAATCCATAAAGAGGATTGCTTCCACTTTTTTTTGTGGAGTTGACGTAAGGAACTGCATTTATTGACTTGGCATGTGAGGCATTTATTGACTTGGCATGTGAGGCTTACTTTCTATCGTAAAATTCAATGCAGCCTTTATTCATCATTCTTTGAACCATGGCATAGTACTCTTTACACTTTTGAAGAGTGCAACTTTAGATGGTGTGAAAATCATAAAAGTCATTAGTGTTTTCCTCTATCCTTTTGGCCCTATTAATTGATTCGGCTTACACTAAGATTTTCCAGACCAAATTAATTAGAGTTTTGACTTTCTTTATATTTTTTTTACAATCTTGCAGTTCTTTTCAATGGCCTTTCTTTCCATGTCAGATTCAGTATGAACTTTGAATGAGCTAACCTCAACATTGTCTTTTGGCTTTTGCCCATCTTTAACTTTTTTTTTCCTTTGAGGGTACCTCTTTTGTCCAATTTACTTTTCATAGCTTCATCAATCATTCCACCTAATATGACCATATCTGTAAAGTTTTTCGAGCGATTCTTTACTATCTTCTCATAATAACGGGCTTGTACTGTGCAATGAATCTAACTATCATCTCTTTTTCTATCAATAAGAGATGAATCTGGGTAGCCTCTTTCATCCATCTCAAAGTGTATTGCTTGATGCTTTTATCAGCTCTTTTTTCCATGCTTACGAGAGAAAGACCATTTGAAATCCAGTTGTCACTAGGTCTCTCCTCATCTATGGCATTAATAGATGGACCGATGTGCTTATCCCACTCATCATAGAACTCAACCTCAGACCAGTCTATCATCTCTTGGACCATTTCTAGGAATGATAAGCAGTGCTGAAGAACATCCCTTGATTGCAGTGATAGCAAGATGGTTTAGTGCCTTTTGTACTTTTGTTTTTAATGTCTGACATTATTCTAGCTTTCACAAAGGGTTGCCAAACCTTGCTTATTGGGGTTTTGACTTCTTTCATGCTTCTTTTGACCTAACAACCTTTTCTATCGATTATCATATTCACTCTTGGTTTCATATGGTTAGGAAGTCGATTGGCTTCGATATTTGGTCTAGGCCCTTATTCGACCTTGATCACACCTTTTTCTAGCAGATCCTATTCTTTTCTCTTCAATGAGGTGCAGTTTTCAATAAGTGACCTTGTGCTCTGGTGTGGTACTTATAATAGGCATTCTCATAGGACTACCTAGGATACGAGGGTGATCTCGAGTTTATGAATACTGGGGCCACTAGTTGACTTGCCAATAGACAAGAGTAGATCTCTTTAGAGGAATAAGGGAATAGCTCAAAGTGCTTCCATTCTTAGGGCGCTTGTTGATTGTTCAGAGCTCTTGCATTGTTCATGTTACGGGGTTGTGCGCTTTGGGTTACATTTTGAATGGAATTTAGTGCAAAGCTCACTATTGGAGTGAACCCAGTAGAATAAATTGGTTGTGGTGCTGGTGAGCAAGGGTTAAAACTTGGATTCAACATGTTCGAGAGGTACACAGACTGTCTCGGATATAAATTCCAATTAAACTTGGCATGACTTTTGCTAATAGTATTAAACTCTTTTTTTTCACCCTTATTTGTTAGCTTTTGACTAACTCGGATGATTCTTCAATTATCTTACCACTTTTGATTGTGTTAGCAATTATTTCATCCGATATGACCAAATCAATAAAATTTTTCATGGCATTTGCCATCACCTTTTTGCAGTAAAGGGCTTGTAAAGTACTGATCAAAGTGATTATCATCACTTTCTTGGTCAAATGAGGGTGAACTTGAGCTGCTTCCTTTCTCTACCTTTGGGCACATTGTTAGAAGCTCTCAGAGGCTTTCTCTTCCATGTTCATAAGGGAGAGGTAGTCTGAGGCCCAATCGAACATATGCTTATATTGATCAAGGAAAGCTCCCTATTCTAAATTCTTACAAGATCAAGCCTTATATAACATTGAGTAGCTACCCCAATCAGACTATCCTAAAAGCAATGAATCAGTAGCTTTTTATTCTCTTCATACCCAGTAATCTTATGGTAGTACATGCAAAGTTGTGTCATAGGGTTTATAGTCCCATTGTATTTTTAAAAATTTGGCACTTTGAATTTATGCAGGATGATAAGACTAGAAAACCAATCTCAAAGATTTTGTGTCTATAACCCTAAATTTGTCACTTTTTTTGACAGCTTGAAGGCACTTTTTTAGTGACCGATACCTATTTAAGCCTTCATTATTTTCTAAAAACCATTTTCCTTTTACTTGTTCCATTTGCTCATCGAGATCTAGGATTATAGGCCTCGTCAATGAACTCGTACCTTGAAATCCTTAGACTAGATGGGATATTGCTGTAGGATTAATGTAAATGAATGGCTAAGTTGATAGGATATTTAGTGCCAGAGGATGCTATCGATTCAACGCCTTTTTTTGAGCATTGGTGGCTTCAGTACCACTATTTAAGTTGCTTTTAGGATTAGCTGGTTTTTGCCTTGCATCGATATGCTCATTTGCCTTTTCTCCTTAGTCAATTCTGCAAACTGAGCTTAAAATTCCTCATTCTTATAGAGTGATTGCTCTTATAAATAAGTGCAAGTCATTCAATATAAGCTTAATGATCATTCTCTATGGCTTTTTGATGATTGCTAGTGTTATACATATGACAAATTGTAGATTCCTTGTTTTAAAACACCTTAACTTTAGATTATTACCATATTAGACTTTAATGAAATGTCATAGGCATGTTTGATGAGATAAAGATGGGTATGTAATTAAATGACAATTAACATGAATGCATAAAGTAGTAAAAAAATTTAGATTAGTCATGCAAATGCACGTAGGACAATCAGACTTGGGGAGTAGCTTCATCAATAGCATCTTTCATTAAAGCAACAAAATATTCAAATTACAGTTGATTTCATTCAAAAATGCCTAACATGGTTACATTGTATGATCATATGTTCCATAAAATACAACAAATCCTATTTCATAGGCTCTAATAGGTAAGATGTCACACATCAAAGATCTAACTACATCCATCATGTTCTCAGCATCCAACTGGGCTACCTAAATTTGCTCAGTGGAATGGCAGTGGTGGTCTTGATAATTTTGGCGTGCTTGTTGACCACTTGAACCCATTCTTGCTTTCGTTGTTCCGAGGCTCTTACTACTTCATTGACTTGGTATTGGCGAGATTGAAGAAAATGCGTTAAATCTTGAATTTTGAGTGTTAAAGTTTTATTCTCAACATGATTTGCTCTCAGTTCCCAGATTCAAGCTTTTAACCATCCATTCTTTCTTTGGTAAGTTGATGCGAGGCCACAGGTTCTAACAAGCTTTTCCTTATCAATCCTCGCTTCTTCTTTGCATCGATGTAGTTCCTTCTCAACTATAGCAATTTTTACCTTCCACTCAACTTATGACTTACGAAAGTGTCAATACTTGCTTGCTTTGCTAAGGGCCACGTAGTCTTTCCTCATACTCTCAAGATCTTCCTTGAAGAGTTTTTTCTCTTTGATAGCCCTATTCACCTTACCATCCTGGAGGTAGAGGTCTATTTCTAGTTGACTCTTTTCTTCTTTTAAAAGAGTAATTTCCTTGGTGAAGGTTACCTTTTCTTATTCGAACTTTTGCTTAAACAATTCAATATCAGAGGGAAATTCATCAACTAGCATTTGTGATGTTCCAATAGTAAATAAAGGTAAGGAGTCATTGATGTGACATATCCTATACTCATCATATCCCAGTGTCATACTACTTTATCTTAAATACCTCTCCATGCAACAAGTTTATCTCCAAGCATGGAAAGCTAGCTGAACTTTCAACTTGTAATTGGGCTCACCACAGTCGATATCCCACTACTCTAGGTCTCGGGCAAAAGGGATAAATTATCGACCCTGAAATTATCATAGGACTAAGATGGGTGTGTAACTAGTGCTTCCCCATAATCCTATAAATGGCACATAACCGTAAGCTCCGCATCGATATATGATTGTCTATGATGAAAATGAGAAAATCTTCCATGTCATTTATTCTCCATTAAGGTTTTGGAATTTCTAGATCCATTGCTCTTCGAACTTTTCTTACGACCATTCCTTCTCAAGGGCTTTGGAGATAGGGCTAAAGCTGGGTAAAAAGCTATACGACATCCTCTTTTCTTTAGGAGAAAAGTGACTTACAAGCCATATTTGAAGAAGTGGTGCATATCCAATGAAAAAACCCTACCCATCTTTTTAAAAGGTGAGAGCTCGAATAATTTCAGCAACAATGGTCGGTGCGGGATTAATGTTGCAACACAATCAGGAAAAGAGATTTGCTATTGTAGCTTCCATGTAGCCTAATATTTTAAAAAATATGACCATATCATATATCATTAGACCATTGATCTATTAAACTTTTTGATATCAACAGTACTCACCATTACCTCTTTCAAGCTGGCCTATGAGATGCACTCAATATTCCACTTCATCTTGTTACGATCTGCAATCTAGGATTCTGATGCCCTGAGGATCTAAGCTAATCTTTTCTTTAAAGTTAGAAGGCTCAAAGCCTTACAATATATTCTATTAGTCTTGCTCGATTCGATATTGAGTAATACAGTGTATTCATTAACTGTGGGGATTAAATCTTTATGATTGAAAGTGAACCATCGATATGTTGGGCTCCAAAACTAAGATGATGCTTGCAACATACCAACATCCAAATGACCTGGAGTAAAAGGGCTATATTTTCGTGTCTCTTAGTGATTAATTGCGTCTTGGTATTGTCCCAACTAGTCTATATATACTACAGATTTTGCCAATCATTCTGATGGTATCCTATCCTGACCTTTTCATGCATTGTTGAGACATACCCAGATTTGAGAACATCTCTATCTTTATGCTACTGACACTTTAACCATGCTCAAACTTCCTCAAAAGGCTTTAGATCTGAAGTGGATTATTGCTCCATGACAAACACCCTTGATGAACACTAAAACATTGGCCAATTGTCCTATAATAACAATTATTATGATGAAATGATACATGAATCAAATAGAAAAACAAAAAAGAAGCAAGTTAATGACTGCATGAAATAATAATCATAGAATAAGGGCAGGGCATATATAAAAAGTAGCAACAAAAAAGCATTACAAAAATTGCCCTAACAATAAATGATATGATATCTAAGGGCAACCATAATAATCGACAACAAAAAGACAGTGTGACAGCGTGTATGGGTTAAAATGCCTTTAGCAAGGTGACCTGATACCTAACAAGGACAAGACTGACCAATTAAATGGTGATGTTCATTCATCAACACCTATGACAGGTACATGTTAGACCATTATTTGGATAGCATTCCAACTTGTTTTGGTCATATATGATTTTTTTATAGGGGACTACAAGTGATGGCATTACTTATCATCACCCACTTATTGAGAAGGGTTAGCCATAGAATATGATAGCATGCGCTAAAATAATCATGAAATAAAATAATAAACGCAGGCGACAATGTCTATTATTGCCTACATAATATGGTGTATAAGAGTGAAGGTAAAAAGTGTTTATCCAAGTGACCTTATTTTCTAAGTTATTCTAGCAGCATTCCGATATGGTTTGACATAGTTTGGCTTATATTAACTAGATGCCTAAATTGGTATTCGAATCGTTCCTCTATCTAGTAAAGACAACCAAGGCTCCTTGATCCTAGGCCCATTACAGGTTTGGTGGAACAGGTTCGATCCGGTGATGGATTTCCCTATGCAAATGTGAAAGGGTACTTAGAAGAGATATAGGTAATTTACACCTCGGAAGGTCTTGCCATGCTTATACAGAAGGTTACTTATGAAGGCTGATAGCTCACTTTCTCTTAATAATTAGGACGATAACGTCACCATTGTGTTTGATGGAATCTAATGCACATGCAAGTGCAAAGTGTGTGTGGAGGAAATAATCAAACCTTTTATTTACTCCCATATTACCATACTTATTTGAGTTGATATTTATTCGAGAATAGAATATTCCCTAACAATTACAAAACAAAGACACGAAAAGTAAAAGGTTAGAAAGTATAAATAAAAGGGATTTATATCTAAATAATAGTGGAAGCCAAAAAACAAAGGGCCATGCAAGACATAGCTAATCATAGGCCTAACTTTCTAAGTTCTCCCCAGCGGAGTCGCCAAGCTGTAACCATGTACCCCTTTTTTTCTTTTTTTCTTTGGATGATTTAAAGCATGTGCGAATGACTTAAAAGATATATGGTTATGTGGTTGAGCCTTTGAATTATCCCTTTGTCAGGATTTAGATTAGGCATGATAATGTGAAAGGGGGAGACTATCCGATAAATCGCTCACCCACTAGTCTTGGAAAGTTACCGTGAATTAACCATAAATTTGGAGTCGCCACTGACCATTTCAGGCTAAGCATGATTGATGCCTATTAAAATAATATCTTTAGTTACGAAACTTGAAACATTGATTTTTGGGTCTACAAGGTCTAGAGATTCGTTAATTAGGTTCAAGAGTTGGTTATACATAGGGAAGGATTAGCACCCCCACGATGTTCAAAATCGGTACCCAATAACTATATCTCGCTTCGATTTCAGCTTAATCAGTTCCACTTTGTGATTATTTAGATACAATCCCCTTTAATGCATAAATTTTGTGAAAAATGTAAATCTGGCTTTTGAAAGATAATTTGATATCACCTATGCGCCATGAAGGTATAAGGAGCATGGGGATTTTTTCTAAAAATGATTTTCAGATTAAATTTTAAAAATTAGGATATTTCATATTAGGCACTTAAGAGATACCGATAGAGAACATTGCCCTATAAAATTTCTTCGAAAACTAATTTTAAACATGAATGCATGATAGTCACTACAAAAAGGAAATGCATTAATAAGATGAAAAGGAATATAATAATTTCACAAACAAATAATCATAAACAAAAGAACAAAAAAAGGAGGGATGATTGGAATATATATCATAATTGTCTTTGATCATTGAAGAATAACAGGGATGACAATATAGAGACATATTTGGAATAAATGGTAATTTGAGGGATGAAAAAAGGTTTTAATTGAAACAACCCAGACTATTTAGAAGAGAGAAAAGTTTTAGATTTTAAGGTAAAAGCAAGGTTTGAGTATCTCTCGGAATAGTGGGGTTAGAGTATCTCGAAAGATGAAAGTTCTTGACATTTTTAAAAGAAAAAGATTTTTGAAAAAAGATATTTTTGAAAATAGGAATTGAAGATTTGAATAAATATATTTTTGTCTTAAAGCCTTGATTCGAGCCTAAAGGGCTTGTATTGTACGGGAGCTAATTGGATACATTTCAAGACATTTAAACATCTCTATAAAGGCATTTTGGGGATTGGGCTAAAAGCAGGGGACAACATTGTTTTGTCTCCCTTCCTGAATTTATTCTGGGTTTGTCCAAAGGCTTCAAGGATAAATAGGGTGTTGTTAGAAAGGTAACTTAATGAGATAATATGAAAATATTTTACAAATCCCAAAAAATCACCTTTTAGGAAAAAAATTTTTTTGGAGTTACACTTGTTTCGACATTAATCGTTTTGGGCTTATCTAGGATCATTAAATTGTAAACAATACCTTTTCTGAGTGGAAATTTTACAAACATTCTGGGAAAAATATTTGAATAATGTAGAAAAATCACCAGATTGGCCAAAATGGCCTAAACAAAATATAGCACGCTGGTTCTAGGGGTCCCAGACAACAAAGGTTTGAAAAATCATAATTCCTTCATCCAGAATAATCCAAGGGCAAATAAGACACCATTGAAAAGGTATTTCAATTCCCTTTAAGGGAAAAATATCAAGAAATTCTAGAAAAATCATTTATGGTTCAAAAATGATTTTTCAAATTCTACTCGAGCAAAAATAAGGAACTATTCCATTTTTCGAGTTTCTTAGGGTCAAATTCAAGTTATGGATGTTTGAGCATCCAAAACACGAGGGAAAGAATGACATAGGCATCATGAGTTCATTCCACAATCTCAAAGTAGTTTGGGACAATGAAACAACCCATTGACTATACCACCATAAAGTTGTTAAACTGAAGATCAAGGCTTAATTTTTTTTATCAATCAAAAGGGGCATTTTTGTTCAAAAATTAGCATTGTTAAACTTATTTTACCATGAATCCAAATTTGAAATGTTTAATTTGTCCCTAAGATTAGAAAACTAATTTTGCGAAAAAAATTAAATCCATGCTATTCTCTATCTATTCAACGTAGCATGACTTTAACTTGGGTTTTTTCCCTTGAAAATCAGATTTTTAGCAAACAAGCAAGCATCTTGACAGAGATAACACATGCAAAGACACTAAGATGACATTTTGACATGGAACAAATGACAAATAAGATCCATGAAAATGATAACTCCATGAATGGCATTAGAAATCATGCTATGGAAGATGACATGAACATATTTAAGCAAAGAAAAGTAGGCTGGAATTTTCAAGATAGCATTTTTGTGCCATAAAACTCCTTAGAATGTAAGAAAATGCAAGAACCTATTGAATGCATGTTAGGAAAACCATTTAAGTATGTGTTAGGCATGTAAAAATAGGTGAAACATGATAGAAAATGCATGAAAAGAGGATCGGTTTGATGACAGAATAAAAGAAAAGATGTTTGGCCTACCAAGCAACACCAAGGCATCAAAAGAATATCAAGATCCTAAGACTACCATAACCAAGGCAATAATAATGCATGGGAATCCTAGGATGGTCATGGTAGCATGGATTGTTCACTAAAATGATGCAAGTACTAGAAATGAGAAAAGAAATACAGCTAGGTGAAAAAAATACCAAAAGCCTCAAGCTTTAGCTTTTCTTTATGCAGCAACTTTAGGCTCACTTCTTTTCTTTTTTGATGCTGACATACAAGGATATGATGAAAAAAAATGTTTTCTGGTAGGGTGTTGATGGAAAGAAGTTTTTAGAGGAAGGATGAAAAGAATAGAGGGTCTTGAAAGTGTTTTTGGTGGTAGCTTTAAAGAGCTCTAGGAATAAAAAAAGGTCGAGGGTAAGAGGCAATAGAACAGTGTTTTTTTGTAAGTGTTTTGGGGCTGAAGGTTGCTAGAGGTTTTTAAGATTGTTGGAAAAAATGATTCCTCCCTCTAAACCAAGATTGGCTCTTTTTTAAGTTCAAGGTTCATCCAATGCTTTTGGAGAGAATATAGAGGCATTATGGGATATTCCCTCACGTACTAGGAGACAACTTCAGGTACTATACTCAATTGCCCTTGTTGCCATTGGTTTTATCATGCAGAGTAGCGATGCAAAAAGACTGTGGTTGCCTGTAACTAGAGAAAAGCCAGACATGCCCTCTAACAAGCTATGTATTTCATGAAAATGATCATTTTTATTGGCTATTTGGGCTTTAAAATTTTGTTTAAATCCAATCACGAGCCCATAGCTAAGGCTTGATATGGACTATGATGATTTTTGGTGCAAGAAACATGTTTGAATTAGATTTTTGAAGGTTAAAATATGGCTTAAATTAGGCAAAAATGCCGTAGGGTATCGAAACACAAGGCAATTTTTATCTATGAGTATCGATACAATGAAATGTGTATTGATGCCAAGAGCAAAAAATTATTTCCAATCTCAAGACTTAAAGCCTTGTATTAATACTCTTGCTTGTGTGTTGACATATTTTGCCAAAAATCACAACTTTAGCTACTACAAAGACTTGTATCTATACAAACATGCTAAGTATCTTTACCACACTTTTTGAATCGATACAAACCCTCTTGTATTGATACTACACATGAAAATTTAAATTTTTGGTAACATGAAAGCTTTGTGTCAATACTTATGCATTTATGTGATTTGCATGTTCCTTAAGCCTTTTGAATAGCTCACCTTGGTCACAAATAGTGGGAAACTAACCTGTGCTCATTTGAATAACTTTGGTGACACCTCGAATAGTAACGTTTGATGCCTCATTTTTTTATAGTTTTCTTTAATACTATCCATAAGCATTTCAAGCCTTCCTAAAAAAAAATTTCCAAGTGGCACCATGTTGCTTAATAGTGCCTGGTCACACGGCACCCCACAATCGTCTCCATTTTTATTTTTTATTTTTTTGATTCTATCATCTTTTGATTAAGCTTTGGGATGCCAAAAATTGGCCCGAACAAAATAAGGTGTCTACACTACATCTTAACTTGGTTTTGGTTTACTTGGTTTTGACTTATCATTATTTTGATATAATCCCTTGTTAATGAAATGAATTTTGTATAAAGTAGTAAATTTGAGTTTTAAAGAAAATTTGAATCTCATATGCACACCGAGATGGTGCGAAACATAAAGATTCTTTTTTACTAAAAATAATCTTTGAATTTAAAATTTTTTTAAAAATTGAATATTTCATTTCAAGCACTAGAGAGATATTGACATGGAAAATTGCCTTGTAATTTTCAAAAGCAATTTGAAAATATGAATGCAAAGCGGACATGACAAAGAGAACCATGCCAGTAAGTAAAAAAAAAGAATACAATAAATATTGCATAGAAATAAATACACAAAAAGCATAAAGGAGGAATGACAGTTGGAATGTATCTTGTAATTATCTTCGATTATTAAGGAATAATCAAAATGACAATTTTGAGATATGTTTGGACTTAGTGGCTACTTGAGAAGTTAAGAAAAAAAAGAGATTTTAATTAAGAGGCTCAAAAATGTCTAAGAGAGAAATTTAAAATTTTAGGTGAATTTTTGAAAAGTGGGGTTGAGCATCCCTTCAAAAAACGGGGTTTAGAGTATCCCTCAAAGATGATAACTTTAGTAATTTTGGAAAATGGAGCATTTTTGGTGAAATGGATTTTAACTTAAAATTAGTAACTTGAAATAAATGATAATATTAAATATTTTTCCTCTTGGGCCTTAATCCAAGCCTAGCAAGACCTGTGTTATGGCTTGTGACTCCATTAATCGGATTTGCTTTGTAACATTCGAATGCCTAGTAAAGGTGGTTTGGACAAATCAACTAATTTTCTCAAGGCAAAAAGATAAGTGATAGCATTGCACTATCCATAATCCCGAATTTATTTCGGGTTCATCCGAAGGCTTCAAAGGGCAAATGAGGTACCATAAGGTAAATAAACAAGATTAATGTAAAACTATCCCAAAAATCCTAGAATATCTCTTTCTAAGTGAGATTAATCATTTAAGTTGAATTCAATTAAATACTAGCAGTATGTACAAAGAAAAGTGTGTAATAAATTTGAAAATTCGCTTTGGACTCATTGGGGACCATTAGATTGCATATGATACCTTTCCAACAAGGGAATTTTATGAAATTTATAAGAAAAATATTGAAAAAATCCAAAAAACTCATTTGATGGGCCAAAATGGCCCAATTAAAACATGAATCATTAATTCTTTAGGTTTCAAACAGCAAAGGTTCAAAAAATCATAACTTCCTCATTCGGGCATGTCTGAGGAAAAAAAGGCACTGCTGGAAAGGTAATTTGATGCCCTTGAGTAGGAAAATATTAGAAAATTTAAGAAAATCATCTCGAGTTCAAAAATGATTTTCAACTTGTCCCTACAGTCCTACTAGGGTAAAGCAGGGGAATTTTTTTTTTTTCGGGTTTCCTAAAACTAGGTTCAGATTATAGATCGATGATAGTGGCTTCGTAAGCTCATTCACATAATCCTAGAGAGTTAGGGATGATGGAACAGCCCATTAACCAAGTCAGTAGCAACGAGTATTAGACCTCAAAATCAAGGCACCAATGCTTTAAGATAAAAAAGATATTTTATTTTGAAAATAAGAATATTTAACCTTATTTAGCAATGAACCTAGACATGGAAAGCTTTTTTCATCCCCAAGATTAGAGGACCAATTAGTGAAAACAATAAATCCATGTCAATCTCTATTTATTGAAGGTAAAATAGACTTGGGGTTTTTGAAAATAGTTTTTTTCAAGCTTTATAAAGACATTTTAACAAACACGTGATAAACTAAATGTAACATAACATCAAACATGAGGAAACATCCAAAACAACAAGGAATCTCACATCTAGTTAATCAAAAACATGCCAAAAATATATCAAAAGGAATGTCCATAGTCATAGCTTCCTAAGATGGACACTAAAAATCAAATGAGCATGTAAAAGTGAATAAATCATAGGAAGAAATGTATGAATAGTGGGTTGTTTTGATGGGAAAATAAGACATGGCATTTTTTATCATTCACATATCATCAAGGCATTAAAAGCATCATCAAGATCCTAGAACTACCACAACCAAGGCTAGAATAATGTATGGGAGTCCTAGCAAGGTCATGGCAATATGAATTGCTCATTAAGATGATGCAAAATGATGAAACATAAAAAACAAATGGAGCAAAAGTAGCAAAATATGCCAAGAAGCCTTAAACATTTTACGTTTCCTTTGAGCAGAAAATAACTTCCTTCAAACTCAATTTTCTCCCTCTCTTTACTATTGATTAGCAAGAAAGGAAAGCAAGGAAGAAGCTCTTAGATTATGGTATCAATAAAGGAGAGTTTTAAGGGTGAAAATAAAGGGAATGGGAGGTTTTATAAGGGTTTTAGGAGGAGCCAAGGGGAAGATATAGGAATAGTGAAAAGGAAAGTTTTTTTGAGGTTAAGGCAATAGTTGTTATATCTTTTGGCTAAGCATGAAAATTAGATTATATAGGATCACATTTTAGCCATTAAAATAACCTAACAAATAGGGCATTTGGGACATTTATGGTGTAATCATGATAAGTCATTGTATTAATAAGCAAGCTTTTAGCATTTCATTTGTTGATATACAGCTTTGGTAACAGCAAAAGATTATGCATGAGTTGACATAATGAGTAAAGTCTAACTCGCCCTTGATTAATCTACATTATAGCATGAAACACACTTGTAACAAGCTTAATGGACCATTCAAACATTTTATGATCCAATGCTTAAAGCGCAAAAATGAAATCCATATGATTTTTAAGGAGAGGCTAAAATCATGACGAAATTTGAGTTTTTGATGAAGGAGAACAAAGGGTGAAAATTTTCTTAAATTAGGCCAAAATAGCCTTGAGTATCAATACTATGTGTTTTATATTGATACATCTGGGTAAAAAACCCAGAATGTATCAACACATTGAACATGGTATTGATACAAAGCATGTTGTATCGATACCATCACTCCTGTATCTATACTTATTGGTCAAAAATCATGACTTTAGCTATAACATAAGCTTATATTGATACATCACCCTAAATATTGATGCGATACCCTCTTATATCGATACAAATAACAAAATTTTAAAAATTTGATGGCATGGGGTCTTGTATCAACATGTAAAGGTTGTGATTAAAACATGTATGTCAAAATATGGATTTTCATCTCTGATTCCCCGAACACTTTACCTAAGCCTAGAATAGTGGGGAATTAATCTGTGCTCCTCTGAATGCTTCCAATGATTCTCCAATGATGACGTCTGATACCTTAGACGTTGGCCCAGACAAAATGGGTTGTCTACAAGTATAAAAACCAATAATGCTACAAAGAAGAATTTAAAAGTGCAGATAACATGCAAAATGTAGCAAGTAAACAGTGAAAGATAAAAGTATATGTGGATTTTATAATAAGTTTAAAATAATCATTATAGAAAAATCTAATTAAAACTTGTATTAAAGGAGATAAAGAGATTAAATGAAAATTTATTATGAAAAATTTTAGTTTTTTAAGACAAAAAAAAATCAAACAGGAAAAAAAATGTAAAAGAAAACCTAGGTTTTGGGGGAGAAAAGAAAAAGTCTATTTAGTAACGTTAATTTAAATGAAAAAAAGTGAATTAGTGTTAAAGCTCAATAATTATTACATTAAAATTTGTCATATTAATTAAAAAACTGATCTAATAAGTAATAATATATTACTTAAAACCTTTTAGCTACCTCTCAACCATCCCTTGGTGCCAGTATTAAGAAGAACATGGAACGAAATATGGTTAGTAGTTATAACTAGTCATAAGTCAGCTTAGGCTTGTGCCATAAACCTACTGCCTACCTTCTGTATAGTACAAGCCAAATAGTTCACCAAGCTTGGGGTGTTATCGCATCGAATCCTTACTCAAGCCTTTACCCATAAGTATCCTTCCTAATGAATAGCTCAGCTTCTATGACTCCAATCGAGCTTGTTTAGTAACTAAAGGGACTAAGGAATAATCAAAAAAGATAATGAGATAGCTAAGATGGAACTTCCATAAAGCTTATCCGATTATCTTACACAGAGTTGCTTCTTTGACTTATTTAGGATCAGTTGATTTCATCGATTTACTCTGAGCTTATGAAGTAGCCATACCCTAAAAGTCATAGTAATACCATTATTTGTGGGTACCATATCGGGTGTACAGGTTATTCCATAGAAGAATGCAGGACTTTGAAAAGAAATGTGCAGCAATTGATTAAAATAAGGTAGCTAGATCTTGATCGATTGAAAGAGTGAAAAGGGATGTGTGAACCTAGGGTAATAGGGGCATTCCAATTTTGCATGTTTCATATGAAAAGCTTTTGTCTTTGATTGTCATTTTCATGAGATTAACATGTTTGAACTTTGAATCATCTATTTAATGAAAGCATGGTATTCAAAGTCTTGAGAATATTGTTGATTGCTTGCATCATTCATCTCTTTTTCAGGCTTTTTTGTGCATAAAACTTCTTAATCGAAAAATCCAAAACTCTAAGAAATTAGATTTTAGTATCATGAACCATACCTATATGGCTATACCAGAACCATCAAATAGAACCAATCCCTCAAAATTTTTATACTTTTTTGGAAATAAAAAAATGATATTCCTCTAAGAATCCCATCAACTGTAATTTAAAATGTATCAAGATTATGTTAGCAAAGTCCATATTTTTCTTAACAAAGAAAAATTGAAGCTACCAAATGATACCTCAAAAGCTTTTCAGAGCAATAATACCAAATTACCTTGTGTCCCTACAAAAACCTTTAAACATTATCTCTCTTCTTCCATTTCAACACCTCCAAACTAGTTCCCTAAAAACCTTTCTCAAGGCTTACCTTGGGTCTTGCTATAACCCCTATCCCTAGTTTTCCCTTTTGATACCTTCAAACCATGCACCAAAGGCCTTTTTTAAAGCATGTCTTTGGTCTTGCCATAATTGTTTATCCCTAATTCTCTTTTTTTCGTTTCGATACCTCCGGACCACTTACCGAATGCCCTTCTTGAGGCATGTATTATGGACTGTACGGTCCCTGTCCCTAGTTCTTCCCTATCACTTTGACATCCCAAAACCAAATCCTTTGTTAATGCAAAACCTTGAGGATCAAACACAAAATATTCCTTACCACCTAAACTTTAGTATTACATGATTTTCCATCCGTGGCAAATCGAATTAGGGCATCTCCAAGTATATGGAGTGAAAATAAGAGCTAAGACATGCATTTAAAAGAACAAAGAAAGAAAAATAGCAATAGAATATGACATCATCTGATTAAAGGATTCAAAATATCTTCAAAGGAACTTTCTTTGGAAATGATTCTTCAGTTCACATAGTCATGTCTAAGATAAAGAATGGCCATATTTCATTATCCTTTCATAAGTTAAAAAATTTCTCCTATCTTTTCCCATTTTGAGCCTAAGAAATTCATTCTATTAAGAACCTAATCAAGGATCATCCTTCACATCAAAGGGCAAAGAGAAAAAACTTTTAAAAGACATAGAGGCAAATATCCCACTTTACAATAGTGAAGCTGCCCAAATGTGACAAGTTTCCAAAAATAAGATTTCCTTTAAAAAAAAGAAGCAAAAAGAAAATACAAAATGACAAAGAAATGAAAACAAAAAGCAAAGCAAAAGCAAAAGCAAAATTAAGAAAGAATGAATGAAATATCAAGAAACAAGGACATCCCAAAAACAAAAGGGATAGATGCCTTCATGAAGAGAAATGATCCTTGATCCAATCATCTTTATACACTAAAATTGGGCCTTATACTGTTTCTTTCAGAACTATGAACCTGGCCTACTTTATGACCCTCTAAAGTCCATTTTGATTAAGCATGCCATGTGAGATTGATGTACCTATTCTTCGAGAAACTATTTTGACAAATTTTGAGCCCTTTTAAGAAGCATGATGATACAATCAAGTAAGAAAGAAATCAAAAATGAAAAGATTGAAGCTCTAGGTGAAAACTCAAAAACGAACAATCTAGAGTAAAATAGAGAATTCCCAATGCCACTTATGAGATTACCGAGATTTTAACAAGGAAACCATCATTCCAAGGAAATTGAAGTACACTTAAAAATCCCTAAACATCTTACATTTGCATCCTTAGAGAGACCAACTCTTTGAACTAAGTCTCCATCTTTTCAAATCAACCTTATAATCCTCAACTTGTTATGGCCAATCCTGGTGCTGGTTGAAACATCAACAGTAAGAGGCTTAAAAGAATCCTAAATTTGTTTGGTTTCCCATGAATTTATGCTTTATAAGGACTGGTCCATTCATGATCTTAGAAAAATAATGAATCCATTTCAACAGCCCTGAAACTTTTTTAAACTAATGAAAACGCTCTTCAGTCCCTTCAATCTTACTAAAAAGCCAAATTGCCATATTCTAACCATAGATCATAAATCTTTGAGAGATTTAAACATCATGCTAACTAAAGAGCTTTCATCAAATGAAGATTCTAAGAAAAGAAAGATAAAGGCTTTTCCAATCATGGGGCAAAGCATGAGATTAGAATACCTCTTAAATTGAAGAGAAAAATCATAAAAAAAAGCTAGATTTTTTTTGTTAACAACCTTTCCATAGTCTCAACCTTTTCACTCTTTATGGACACAAATGACATTAACTACCCAATCATTACTCACACGCATCCTTCTCCTAGGCATTTGAGCACCATTCATCAACATACACTTCATTTCAAGCATAGTTGCTTCATCGTCAACTATAGCATTTGCATGATGGCTAGACTTATTGTTTGCATTCAAGAGTGTCCATACCCTTATGCATCTGCAATTACATACATCTTTATTTATGTGTATCCATAATCATAAAAATTCATTTTCTAGCCATGTACATCCATACTAACAAACCTTCGTACTCATATGTACCTATGGTTATGAGTGTCATTACTCATACAGATCCTCCTTCGCGAATATTCACACTCACATGCATTACTTGCCTATAAGCGTGCTTATGTGTATTATTATTCTCCTTATTTTCACCCATGTGCATTCACTTATATGCATTTTCACTCATGTGCATTCTTCTTCATATCTATTTATGTTTTTGAACATTTGTACTCACATGCATTCTCGCTTATCTATAATCACACCCATGTACATTCTTATTCACGAGTGTTAGCACTCATATACATTCTCACCTATAAGCACTGTCTTATGCATTTTTATTCTCTATATTTGCACTCATGTGCATTCACTTTTATGCATTTGCACTCATGTGCATTCTCTTTCATATCCATTTATATTTATAAGCATTGACTCTCATGTGCATCCTTACTCATGAGTATTCGCACTCATATGCATTCCTATTTATTTCTACTCGCACTCACATGTATTCCTGTCAACAAGCATTTGCACTTATGTGCATCCATGTTCTTGTACATTTGCAATCACGAACATCCATACCATGTCACCTTATGTTAATCATTTAGGTGCATGGGGTTTCAACTAAAAGCATAGGCATCATTATTAGTTTACTCATAACATTGCATAACATTGTGTCTCCATTGGGGCATGACATTATAGCATACATCACCTTTCCTCTCTTGAAAACATGATAAAAAATTTCCCTTCATAAACCTTAGCCTAATGGTAGAGCTAAACCAATGATTCTTGACCCCTCTCATCGACAAACCAAATTCATTTCTATTTAACTTGAATCATCAAGTGTATACCTTTTGTCACACCAAAAATTAATTCATCAAGTATATTAACAGACCTTGTGGATGAATGAATCCCTAACAAAAGCTAATATAACTCAGAGATCTCTTCTTATATCAAACTTATTGATGAACCAATCCCCAACATGATCGGATTAGACTCAAAAACTTTTCTACGTAACATAGGTCATCTCGACCTTAAAAAATGATCTCAACTATTTGAAAAAAAAACCATCTAAAATTAAGAGTCAAGGTTACAAACCTTACAACACAAGATACCTAATAAAACTCAAAGATGAAAAGTGATTCAAAACTTTAAAGCCAATTGTTGAATTAAGCTTTTAAAATCATCACCTTTTTGCATCACTTAAACATGCATTTACATTTTCTTGCATCATTCATACAATAATTAGCATATTTCATGTACAAACTCCTACTCACAAAAGTCAAACCAGTAAAGGACCTCAGATATATAGTCTTGTATTCCAACAACCTTAAAAGGCTCTAAGTAAGATACCTAAACTCATATCTTTTAGACCACAAAAAGCTAGACACTTTTTACCTTTGAGTCTACAAAAATCTAGAAGCCTTTTTTTCTTTTTAGGCCACAAAAAACTCGATGCCTTTTTTGCTTTAGTTCATAAAGAACTAGATGTTTTTTTTTCTTTTAGTTGACGAAGATCTGGATGTCTTTTTTTTCTTTTTAGTCCACAAAGAGATGAGTGCCATTTTTACTTTTAATCCATAAAGAGCTAGACACTTTATCTTTTTTTATTCCATAAAAAGCTAGATGCTTTTTTTTCTTTTTAGTCTATAAAGAGCTGGATGCCTTTTTTCCTTTAGTCCACAAAGAGCTAGATGCCTTTTTTTTCTTTTAGTCCACAAAGAGCCGGATGCCTTTTTCTTTCAGTCCACAAAGAGTTGGACTTTCTTTCTTTCAATCCATAAAAAGCTGAACATTTTTTTAGTCCATAAAAACCTGGATGGTTTTTCCTTTTAGTTGATGCCTTTTTTTTTCTAGTCCATAAAGAGCTGGATGCCTTTTTTTCTTTTAGTCCATAAAGAGTTAGACACCTTTTACTTTTAGTCCATAAAGAGTTAAACTTTTTTTCTTTCAGTCCACAAAGACCTGGATACTTTTTTTCCTTGTAGTCTATAAAAAGCTAGATCTTTTTCCTTTTAGTCCACAAAGAGCAGGATGTCATTTTCCTTTTAAGCCATAAAGAGCTGGATGGCTCGTTTTTCTTTTAGTCCATAAATAGCTGGATTCCTCTTTCTTTTAGTCTACAAAGAGCTAGACACTTTTTCCTTTTAGTCCATAAAAAGCTAAACCCTTTTTTTACTTTAGTCCACAAAGAGCTAGACACCTTTTTCCTTTTAACCTACAAAGAGTAAGAGGCTTTTTCCTCTTAGTCTACAAAAAGCTAGACACTTACCTACCTCAGTGTATAAAGAGCTGCATGTCTATCTACCTTAATTCGTAAAGAGCTGAATGCCTATCTACCTTAGTCTACAAAGAGCTGGATGCCTACCGACCTCAATCCACAAAGAGTTGGACACTTGCTTCATCTACAAAGAGCTAGACACTCACTTACCTCAGTCTACAAAGAGTTAGACACTTACCTACCTCAGTCCATAAAGAGCTAGGATGTTTACTTAGTGCACAAAGAGCTAGATGCCTACCTACCTCAGTCACAAAGAGGTGGACATTTTTTTTTTGTTTTAGCCCGTAAAGAGTTAGACACTTATCGAGCCAAAGCCTTCACTAGCTGGCATTTGTCCAAGGGGTCAAACCCAAGAAACTATAAACCTAGTTGGGAGGTCAAACCCTACAAAACTTATTAAAATTTTATTATCAAGATCCCTATTAATGCACTCTGCCTATCTCAGCATAATATTAACCAAATCTTCATTTTCTTTCAAGCACTCATAAAGTAATGTTATATCCCAGACAAAATAGTGTCTATTTGTCTTTACTCTATTCCTGACACTTAGCAGTGTCTAAAGAGGTGCAACTATTGACATCCTAATTTGTTTAGGCCAACATTCGAAGCAATAGAAGCCATTGTTCGAGGCACCATTAAGGTCATTTGCACAAGCTCATTCCAATCCCTATTCCTAGCCAAGGTAAGGTTGTAAATTATTTAACTTAAGACTAAACACCATAAAAATACATTAGATAAAATAGGGTCCACACGCATATTTAATTAGTTTATTTGGGCTTATTTTATTTAATTATATTAGGTATAAATTATTTAATTTAAGACCAAGCATTATAAAAAATATATATTAGATGAAATAGAGCCCATATGCATATTTAATT
>JBBYHM010353185.1:10304-88370 GCA_038381775.1 Adansonia rubrostipa | reverse complement strand
GTTTTTAAGGAGCATGTATGGAATGTGTGACCAAGTTTATGGTAATTTGTACATATGCTAGATGCATCAAATGATTTATTTTGTGTTATGAAGAAGTTCTTGAAGTGAGTTTCTTTTTTGATTCTATTGTAGCCTAAACCATCTTTATTAAAGAATGCCCTTTGTGTTTCTAGCATGTTATTTAATTTTTGTTGTGCCATATAAAATCTTGTAAATGATTTTTGCAAATTTGTGTTCTTTTTGGTTGGATCATCAATATTGACTTGTAACTCATCTACTCTTTTCTTAAGATCATTATTTGTCATGCTTGGTGTTTCATTTTATTCCTTGAGTTTAGAATTCATTTTCTTGTATTTCAAATCCATAACTTCGAATTCTAATGCTAATTCATCAAATGCATCTTGCAATTTATCAAATGAATAAGTATTAGCATTAGAAGATACCTTGGGCTCATCAAGAGTCATGAGACATAGGTTGGCCACCTCTTCATCATTATTATCAAAAGTGTCACTATCACTCTATGTGGCCACCATTGCCTTTTTCTTTTGCTTCTTCAGGTTTGATTTCTTCCACATTGGACATTCAAATTTGATATATCCTAGTTTCTTGCACTCATAGCAAATAATTTGTTCTTTCCCTTTCTTGCTTGAGTTTCCCTTCATCATTTCTTTTGTATAAGGTCTTCTAGCTTTGTTCATTCCCATGAATTTGTTGAATCTTTTTACGAACATAGCCATTTTTTCATCTTCCTCGACCTCTTCATCATCATCACTAGGTGTGGTTGATTTAAAGGCAACACTTGCCTTCTTTAATGGTTCTTGTCCATGCTTGATCTTCATTTCATAGGTTAGAAGGGAACCTATGAGTTCATCCAAAAAGAGTATGTTGGGATCTTTAGATTCTTCAATTGCTATCATTTTTGCTTCCTAAGACTTAGGAAGACTATTGAATAGCTTCTTTACCATCTCTTTATTTGGATAGGTCTTTCAGAGTGCCTTTAACCCATTAATGATGTCCGTAAATCTATCAGACATTTCTTTGATGGTTTTATCCGTCTTCATCTTGAATAATTCATAGTCAAGCAGAAGCATACTTATTTTGGATTCTTTAACTTGATTTGTTCCTTCATGTGTGGTTGCTAGCTTGTCCCACACTTGCTTTGCATTGTCACATAGTGAGGCTCCATTGTACTTACTTGGACCAAGATCACAAAATACTGTGTGCATGGCTTTGGCATTTAGTTGTGCCATTTTGGTGTCTTGTTCATCCTATTCTGCTTCCTCTTTTGGCACAATGCAATCTCTGACTTTCTTCTTTGGAATGAGTGGACTATTGACGATGATTTTCCATACTTCATAGTCATTTTGCTTAGATAAAGAACCTCATCCTTGTCTTCCAATATGAGTAGTTGTTAACCATTGAAGAGTGGAGGTCTCATGATGGAATGCCCTTCAAGTCCTATAGCATTTGCATTTGTCTCAAATGCTATAAGACAAACTTCATCTTGGCTTTTCAACTCTTGTGGGCTTCTTGAGGCTTTGATTACAATGTTTGCATTCTCCATTTTGGAGTTATCAAGGATCTTTTCTCAAGATTGTGAGACCTTATAAAGGAGACCAAAGCTTTTGATACCAATTGTTAGCTTCAATAGAGAGATTAAACCAAGAAAGGGGTGAATTGGTTTTATAAAACTTTGTAAATTGGAAAAATTAAAATAAGATAAGGAAGAGAGAAAAATCAATAATGGATGTATAGAGGTTCGATCGTTTAATTTGGCACCTACATCCTCTCTTCTTGGTACTTTCTTACTAAGGAGATTTCCACAGTTCACTAAGGAAATTGTTACCTTTAAGGCTAAGGTATAACCTTACAAACTATCTTTTAAGGCTTAGATAGAACCTTTCAAATACTTTAAGAATTATACCCCAAACTCTCAAATATTTTTACTCACTTTCATACAACCCTTTTTTTGTGAAATGAAAGAAGTATTTTGCAAACTAATTGAACCTCTAGTAGGTAGATGTTTGCTAGAATTTAAGTACAAGAAGAATAAGATACAAATGACTTGAAGAGTATGAGTTAATATAAGTAGAACATAATGAATTTGATGCTTTTAACTTTTGTTGTTCAATGATTAAATGAATTCTATATCTTTGCCTCGTCAGCTGTTTAGAACCTCCATTTATAGCTGCAAATTGATTTGTAGATGTTGGGCATTTAACGTGGTGGTTAGAGAGCCATTGTAGTCTTCATAAATGCTGATTTCCATTCAATCCCGCACTATAGTATCGATACAATACCAATAGTATCGATTCACAGTTCAACAAAATAACCGTTACAACTTGTTGTATGATAGTAAGATCTGAGTATCGATATTAAGCAAGCTGTATCGATACAAATACTTTTGTATTGATACATATGAAAGTTTTAGCCAGACGTAGGCTACTATCAAACCTTGTATGGATACTCATGGAGTAAGTATCGATACTAAGCAGCCTCTATCGATACATATACACTTGTATCGATACAATTAAGGGTTTTATGCAGACCTTGGCTACTGCCAAGCACTGTATCAATACTCATGGAATGAGTATCGATACTAAGAAACCTATATCGATACATATGTTCTTTGCATTTGTGAAACCATTTTTGTTGACTCAAACACATCTCAATAATTATAAACATAGTATTTTTAAATATGCTTTTCAATTTAAACACAAATACGAAGTTGAGTATTAATTTAACTTAAGTTTGTTTGTTATATCAAAACAAAAATCAAGGTTAACAATTTTCATAAAATATATGATTGTAAGAAGGCATGGCAGGCATATCTCCAATTGTAGCTATCACAGGCTTTGTGTCTCCCTAGTCAGTGTGGCAGAACTAATAAAAAGAAAATCAACCAAGCATGGTAGCTAGAGATGTCCCCTAGTGTAGGAGGGAAAGATAAAAAATGCCCTTGCTTTGTTGCCTAAAAGCTTTGGCTAAGCATTAAATAAAAGAAGACTTCTAGCCATCCTAAAAAAGGACTTCTAGCTACCTTAAAAAAGAAAAAACTCTCAAGCAATTCCTAAAAATGAATAAAAACACTCTTCAACAATCTTTAACCCCAAAAACTCTCCCAAAAACACTGTTTCATTGCCTTTCACCCTCAACCTTCTTCTATTCTCGTAGCTCCCCAAACCACCGCTAGAAAAGCTCTAAAAACTCAACCTTTCATGCACTTTTACCATTAAAACACCCTCTAGCCAACATATTAACAAAAAGCCTCTTCCTTTCATTCTTTCGTGCTAAATAATAGCAAAAAAAAGGAAAAAACTGAGCTTAAAGTCACTTCTTTAAGAAGGGAGAAGAAGTTCAAGCTTTTTTGGTATATTTTTTATCTTTTTCCATGCATTTTCTGTTTTTATCATCTACACCATTTTAGTGAACCTGTTATACTGCCATGACTATCCTAGGACGCTCATGCATTATTGTTGCCTTAGTTGTGGTAGTCTTAGGATCTTAAGAACCCTCTTGATACCTTGATGCTAATTGGATATGCAAATATAACATGCTTCATCTTCATCATTATCACAACCTCAGTTCATGCATTTCTTATCATGTTTCTTTTATATTCACATAGTCATTTCATATTTAAATGTTCACCTCAAGATGCCTCATGTATGTTCACACATTTTCTTGTATTTTAAGGAGTTTCATGACATAAAAAATGTTGTCTTGACAACTCTAGCATGCATTCTTAAGTTTAATTATGTTCATATCATTTATATGCACATTATTTGCCCTCTTCTTGCATTTTTATCACCCATTTCCATGTTAAAATGTCATGTTTAGTCCATGTTCATCTTTGTGTGTGTTGTATTTTGTTCATGACATCATTGTCAAAAATGCTTATTGTTTCCTAGAAACCTGATTTTTAGAAAAATCCCTAAGTTAAGTTCATGACATCTCCAATTGATGAAGTATAACATGGATTTAATGTTTTCATAAAAATTGGTCTTTCAGTCTTGGGGACAAATCAAACAATTTTAGCTTTGGATTCATGGTAAAATAGTCCAAAGATGCTATTTTTCAAAAAAAATGATCATTTTTTAGTTGTTAAAGTATTAAGCCTTGATCTTAAGTTTAATATACCTTTTAGTGAAAAACTCAACGAGTTGTTTCATCATCCTAAACTACTCTGGCATTGTGGAATGAACTTGTGATGCCCATGTTACTTTCTATCATGGACGTTTGGACGTTCTAAACCTAAGCTTATCTTAAAAAAAAACCCTAAAAACATTGAATGGCCCCTCTTGTTTTGCTATAGCAATGTTGTAGTCTAAGTTTGGAAAATCATTTTCTGACCACAAAATATTTTCCTTGATTATTTTGATATTTTTCCTTTAAAAGGCATCGAAGTATCTTTCTAAAGGTGTCTTGTTTGCCCTCAGAACATTCCGGATGATGGAGTTATAATTTTTTGAACGTTTGCTATCTAGGACCCCTAGAACTAGCATGCGATACTCTGTTTAGGCCATTCTAGCCTAATAGATAATTTTTTTAAAATTTTTAAACATCTTTTATAATTTACAAAACTCCATTTCTGGAAAGGTATTGCTCACAATTTGGAAATCTTGGATGAGCCCGAAATGACTTTTCAAAGTTCGATGGGTATTTTTTCCTGTATATGCTACTAGTGTCAAGAGTAACTTAATTTCAAAAATTAATTCTGCTTAGAAAGTAATCATCTAAGAATTTTGGAATATTTTTACATTAAACCTTATCAAGTCATCTTTCCAACGATACCTTATTCATCGCCTAAAGCCTTTGGACAAACTCAAAATAAATTTAGGAATGGAGCGGACACGATGTTGTCCCTTGTTTTTAACTTAATTTCCAAAACTCCTTTATCGAAACATTCAAATGTCTCGAAATGCACCTAATTGGTTTCCCTACAACACAAGCCCTTTAGACTTGGATCAAGGTTAAAATACAAAAAAATGATTTCATACTAGATATCCTTTTCCTCTATATTAAAATTATTGCTAATGGAGATACTCTAACTTATTGCTATGAAAGGATACTCCAACCTATTTTCAACTCAAAACTTAACTTTTCTTTTCGGATCCACTTTCAAGATTTTTAATCCTCATTTAAAATCACCAAAATTTTTCATCTTTAGGGATACTCCAACCCCATTATTCTAAGGGGATACTCCAACCTCATTTTTCATTAAAAATTTAAATTTTCTCTTTATTCCTAAAATTTTCCTAACTTTATCTTTGTGGATACTCCAACCCCACCTCTTTGAAAGGATACTCTAACTTTGCTTTAAAAAAAATCAAAAATCTTTTCCCTTTCGGATGCCCCGAATTATTTCAATTAAAATGTTATTTTTGCAAATTACCATCGAACCCAAACCTATCT
Organism: Adansonia rubrostipa; assembly: GCA_038381775.1. Lineage (NCBI taxonomy): Eukaryota > Viridiplantae > Streptophyta > Magnoliopsida > Malvales > Malvaceae > Adansonia > Adansonia rubrostipa. The sequence goes on along the minus strand of JBBYHM010353185.1, from coordinate 82,958 downwards.
CTAAATTGTCATCTTTCTTATTCTTCAATGATTGATGATAATTATGAGACACATTCTGATCATTTATCTTTTTCACGCTCTTTAGTTTGTGATTGTTTATTTATGCTATTATTATATCTTTGTCACCTTACTAACATGTTTTCTTTTATAGTGATTATCATGCAGTCATATTTAAAATTCATTTTCCAATAAAATTTACAAGGCAATGTTTCATTTTGGTATCTTTTTGGCGTCTAATAAGGAATACCCAAATTTTCAAAACTTGATCCGAACATTATTTTCGTAAAAATTCCCTATGTGAGGAACACCTTCAAGGTGCCTAGGTGATCTAATCTTTTTTAAAAAATATAGATCTACAGTTTACAAAACTTCATGCATTAAAGTGAATTATATTAAAGTAATGACAAAATAGGACTGATTAAGCCGAAATTGAAAAGACACATAGTTTGTAGGTATCAATTTTAGGCATCATGGGGTTGCTAATCCATCCCCTCATGTAACCAACTCTCGAACCCAGCCAATGAATCTTTGGGCTTTGTTAACCTTAAAATCAATGTTTTAAGTTTCATAACTCAGAATATTGTTTTCAATAGGCATATGATCCTATGTAACTTGAAATGATTAATGGTGACTCCAAGTTCATAGCCATTTTATGGTGGCCATTCGAGACTAGATGGCTGAGCAATTCACCTGACGCTCTTTCTCCTCTTCATATTGTTATGCCTAATCCAAATCCTGATTAGGGGATAACTCAAAGGCTCAACCATGCCAACCATCATTTATTTTAAAGTTAAGCGCGCTATGCCCTTCAGATCGTCTGAAGTTGTAAAAGCGGGCACATGGTGACAACTTGGTGACTCCACTAGAGACCTAGAGAGTTAAGCCTATGGCTAGCTATTTCTCACTCGGTTATTAGTTTTGCGGTCTCCATAATTGTTTAGATATAATTCCCTTGTATTTTACCTGCTAACCTCTATCTTTTATGTTTTGTCTTATGATTGTTAAGGATAGTTCATTCTCGAATAAATGGCAACTTGAATAAGTATAGTAATATGGGAATAAACAAAAGGTTTGATTGTTTCCTTGACATACACCATACACCTGCATTTGCACTAGATTCCCACCAAACACGATGGTATGCTTAGTATCCTAAGTATTCAGAAGAAATGAGCCATCTGCCTTCATGAGTAACCCTCTGTATAGGCATGGTAAAACCTTCCAGGCTGTAAATTACCTGTGTCTATCGTGAGTACCCTTTTACATATGGAAATACATCCATTGGATCGATCCCATTTTGCCAAACCCACGATGGGCCTAGGATCGAGGTACCTCGACTGTCTTTACTGAACGGAGGAGCAATTCAGATACTTAAATAGGCATCAACTTAAAACCTATATAGTGAAACTATGAGCTAAACCATGTCAAACCATACCAGATGCTGCTAGAATAACCTAAAGAGTAGGATCACTTGGGGAAATATTTCTTAGTTTTACTCCTATATACCTTGGTTATATGGGCGATGATGGGTGAACATTTTCACCTGCGTTTGTCATTTTTATTTTCATGATCATTCTTTTAGGATTTGCCATTATGTTCGATGGCGAATCCTCTTTAATAAGTGGGTAAAGGTAAATGAATGCCATTACCTGCAATGCCATCTTAAAATAGTTATGTCTGACTGATATAAGCTATCATGCTACACGAATGATGGCTTAACGTGTACTTAACATACGTGGCAATCAATGAATGGCGTTATTTAAATAATCAGTCTTTATCCTTACGGGGTATCATGTTACTTCATGAAGAGGCAATTTTAATGTGGACATGTCATTATGCTATCTGTTTAATGTTTCAATGTTCATGATCATCATGTTTGCCCCTAGACATCATACTACCTAATCTCAGGGGAAATTTTGTGATGCATTTTTGTTGCTATTCTTTTTCATTTCTTTATCTTTATGCCTATTATTTTGTATGGTTAGTAACTTATTTCTTTTCTTTTGTTTTTCTTTATCATGCATGCATCAATTTCATGATAATCATCATCACCATGGGATAATTGACTAATGGCTCAGTGTTCATTAAGGGATGTCTATCATGGTGCAATAGTCCACTTCAAAGTTGAAGCCTTTTGAGAAAGTCTGCACATGGTCATAATGCCGACAACGTGAAGATGGGGACATCCTTGAACCGGGGCATGTCTCAACAGTGCATGGAAAGATCAAGATAGGGTACTGTCAAAATGACTAGTAAGATCTGAAGACTATATGGACTAGTTGGGGTAGTAACGAAAGGGAATTATTCACTAAGAGATATGGAGATATTGCTCTTTTGCTCCAAGTCCGTTTGGACATCGGCTTGTTGCAAGAAGAATTTTAGTTTTGGAATCCAGCATATCAGTGTTTCACTTTTAATCATGAAGATTTGGTCCCCATGGTTGATGAATACACTACATTACTCAGCATTGAGAAAGCAAAGGTTGATAGAATATACTATAGGGCCTAGAACCCTCTAACTTTCAAGAAAAGAGTAGCTTAAATCCTCGAGGCAATAAAGTCTTGGATTAAGAGTCATATCAAAACAAAGGGGAACAGTGAATGCATCTCATGGGCAAGTTTGAAAGAAGCAATGGTGAGTACCATTGACATCCAAAAAATCTAAGATATCTATGCTTTGGTGATATATGGTTTGATTATATTCCCAAAGACATTAGGCTATGCTGAAGCTTTAGTAGCAGATGTTTTTTCTCATTTATGCTGCAACATCAATCCCGCACTAGCTATCATTGCTCAAACTATTTCAGCTCTTAATTTTTGTAAGAAAATAGGTAAGGGTTGCTTAATTGGATGTGCACCGCTTATTCACGTTTGGCTCATTAGTCACTTTTATCTTGAAGAAAGTAGGATATCGTATAATTTCTTACCCAACTTAAGCCCTATCTCTAAGGTAGTTGAGAAGGAATAGCCCCAAGAGAAATCTAAAGAGCAGTGGGTTTAGAAATTTCAAAACCTCAAGAGGGAAGAGGTAACATGGAAGGTTTTTTCGTTTTCCCTACAAACGGTCATATACCAAGGTAGAGATTACAGTTGTCTACCACTCATGGGATTATGGGGAAGCACTAGCTATGCACCCTGTTTAGTCCTTCAACAATTCCAGTGCAATCAATTCATCTTCTTCGTCTAAGATCTAGAGTTATAGGATTTCGACTATGGTGAGCCTGATTACACGTCAAAAGTTTAGCTAGCCTTTCATACATGGAAACAAACCCGTTACATGAAGAGATATTAGAGAAGCAGTACTATAACCCTAGGATATGACAAATGGAAGATCCATTGCATTAATGATGCCTTGCCCCTATTTGGTATTAGGACATCACATATACCAGTTGATAAATTTCCCTCTAAGATTGAATTGCTAAAGCGAGAGCTCGAATAAGAAAAAATGACCTTTTCCAAAGTGATTAATCGATTAAAAGAGGAAAATAGTCAATTAGAAATAGACCTCTACCTCTAGGATGGCAAGGTAAAAAGGGCCATCAAAGAGAAAAACATCTTCAAGGAGGATCTTGATAGTTTGAAAAAAGACTATATGGCCCTTAATAAAGCGAGCAAGACACGAAAGCTTGGAAAGTCATCAGTTGAATGGAGGACAAAAATTACTACTCTCAAGAAAGAAGTACATCAATGGAGAGAAGCAGTTAGGGTGAATAGGGAAATGCTTTTTAAAACCCGTGTTCTTGCATTAAATTACCAACAGAAGAATAAACAGTAAGAAGCTCGAGTTTGGGAATAAAGATCTGACACTCAAAATTCAAGATTTAAAGCATTCTTGTCAAGCTCGCAAGACCAAGTCAATGCATTGCTAAGAGTCTATGAATAGCGGGAGCAAAAATAGCTTCAAGTGGTTGATCACACATGCCAAAACTCTTAAGACCATCATCACCATCTCATAAAGTAGATTCAGGTAGCTCAATTGAAGGCCGAGAACATGATGGATGTAGCCCGATCCCTGACACATGATATCTTGCCCACTGGAGCAAATGAGCAAAAATTATTGTATTTCTTAGACCATGTAATCAGGTAATGTAACCGTGTTAGGTATTTTCGAATGTAATCATGTGTAATCGGGACATTTTTGTTGCTTTAATGAAAGACACTATTGGTGGAGCTACCTTTTAATCCAATTATCCTTTTTGCATTTGCATGACTAACCTAATTCTTACATTGTTTTAGTCGCTTATTTATCTTTATGATCGAATATTCACTCTCATTGCATCAAACATATGCATGAACATATCATAAAAGCCTAATCTGATGATAATTTCTGGTGAAGGTGCTTTAGAAAATGGAATCTACAATTTGTCATCGATACAACTCTTGCAATCATCGAAGAGTGATAGAAAATGATCACCAAGCCTGCATTTAAAGACTTTAACTCAAGTATAGGGAGCCTCAAAAGTAATCACTTCATAGGAATTTGGAACTCTAAGCTCAGATTGGTGAACTAACCAAGCTATTGTCTGAGGCATTCAAGGAAAAAGGGCAAAGAAGCACAGTCAATGCAGGGAAAGGATCGGCCAATCTTAAAAGCAATTTGAATGGTCGTACTGAAGCCACCAATTCTCAAAAAAGGGCATTGCATGAGTAACATCCTTTGGCAGCGAACATCCCATCAACTCAGCCATTCATTTACATTAATCCTACAATAGCATCCTATTTGATTCAAGGATTTCAAGGTATAGCCTTTTCACTGGCAAGGCCTATAGTCTTGAACCTCAATGAGCAAATGAAGCATGATAAAACAAAGTGTTCCTCAGAAAATGATGAAGACTTGAACAAGTATTAGTCACTGGAAAAGCACCTTCAAGCTATTAAAGGAAGTTCCAAAATTGGGATTGTGGACATGAAGTCAATAGAGCTTATTTCTAGTCTTGCCATCGTACCTAAATTCAAAGTGCTAGATTTTGAAAAGTACAATGGAACTACTGACCCTACTACCTATCTTCATGTGTATTGTCAACAAATGGTCAGATATTAAAAAAATGAGAAACTACTAATTCATTACTTTTAGCAACTATCTGATGGTACATAGGTCTTAACCTAGCAATGATTCATACATTGGCAGATCTAGCATGCACTTTCCTTGATCAATGTAAGCATGTGTTTGATTGGGCCCTAGATCATCTTCCCCTCATGAACATGGAAAAGAAAGCCTCTGAGAACTTCAGGTAATATGCTTAAACATGGAGAGTGAAGGTAGCTTAAGTTCATCCCCTTTTGACTGAAAAAGAAATAATGGTCATGTTTGTCAGCATCTTGCGAGCTCTCTACTATGAAAAACTAGTAGGAAACACCATAAAAATTTTGCCAATATGGTTATATCGAGTGAAATGATTGAGAATGTTGTTCAAAGTTGTAGGATATCCTTCGAAGAATCATCTAGGTTAGTCAAAAAGTCAATGAATAAGGGTATGAAGAAGGAGGTGAATGCCATTAGTGAAAGTCATGCCAGATTCAATCGAATTCTGCATCAGGCACAGGCTATGTACCTCCTGAACATGTTGAATCAGGGTTTTACCCCTTACTCATCAGTATCATAACCAATTCAAGCCATCCAGTTCGCTTTAACAATGGGCTTTGCATTGCATCCAATTCAAAATATGGCCCAGAGTGCATAACCCGTACAAACAATGTAAGAGGTTCAAACAGCCAATAAGCACCTCGAGAAAGGGGGCATTTTGAGCCACTCCCTTACTCCTATAAAGAGATCTACTCTCATCTATTAGCAGGTAAACTAGTGGCCCCAGTATTCACAAACCCAAAATCACCACTATAACCTAAGTGGTACGATGAGAATGCCTACTGTAAGTACCACACTGAAGCATAAGGTCATTCTATTAAGAATTACACCTTGTTTAAAATAAAGGTATAAGGTCTGCTAAAAAAAAGAGTGATCAAGGTCGAACAAGAGCTTGGACCAAATATTAGAGCCAATCCACTCCCTAACATGTCAAGCCAAAAGTAAATACTATAATTGATGGGAAAGGTTGTTAGATCAAGAGAAGCAGTATAGAAGTCAAAACCCTGATGAGCAAGGTCTGGCAAGCTTTCATGAAAGCTAGAATAGTATCATACGTTAAAAATCAAAGTACAAATGCCATTAAAACATCCTGCTGCCATTGTAGTTAAGGGCACAATTTGTAACACTGTCCATCATTCTTAGAAATGGTCCAAGGGATGATGGACCGATCAGGGATTGAGTTCTATAAAGGGTAGGATGAACACATCAACCTATCTATTAATGCCATAGATGAGAAAAGGCCTACCAATGATCAGATGTCAAGTTATTTTTCTTTTATAGGATGATAAAGAGAGTTGATGAAAGTTTTAAGCAGTATGCTTCAAGATGGATGGAGAAGGTTGCCCAGATTTATCCTTTATTGATGGAAAAAGAGACAATTGTCAGATTCATCGGCACATTGCAAGCCCCTTATATGGAGAGGTAGCGAAAAGCTTTCCAAAAAACTTTGCAGATGTAGTCGTACTTTATGGAATGATTGATGAGGCCATGAAAAATGAATCAGGTAGAAAAAATACATGCAAAGACAAAAGGAAAGGAAAATGAAGGCTAGTTAGAATTAAAATTTGACATCGAAGCCAGTTTATCTCAAACTCATGCTGAGTTAAACCTAAGTAAAATGGTTATTAAAAGGAACTACGAAGTTGTAGAAGACATAGAGAAGGTTAGAATGCCGATGAATTTGGTTAGGCAAATCCTGGTGTATGCTAAATTGCTTAATGCAACCAAAAAAATAGAGGAAATATTGATGACTTCTTTGATTTCCATAGTATTTATAGCCATGCATTTCAAACGTGTAAAGAGTTTCGAGCTATGGTTCAAAGGATGATGAATAAGGGTGGCATCAAATTCTATGATGAAAAATGAACCCAGCATACTGAGTCTACAAATGCAACACCATCTATCAACACTATGTAAAAATGAAGGGAGCATTCCTTTTTACGAGGTTGAGAGACCATTGACCTTATTCGATAATCAACCAAGAGCCAAAGCTCCTCATTTTCAGCCTACGTCAAAGATGATCATTCTATTTCAATCCCCTTTCCCTTATAAGGACAACAAAGTTGTTCCTTAGAATTATGAAAGCAAAATGTTAATCATTGGCGAATCCAGTTAGCAAGCTATAAATGTAGACCTTTCAGGGGTAAGCCACTTGACTCAGAGTGGCAGGTGTTACACCTCAGTAGCATTAAAAAGTGAAACTCAATAAGAAAATGCTAATCTTATTGCTCAAGCATTAAAGTCTGCAACCAAAAACTTAGATTCGATAGCTGTCAAAAATCTAGTGAGTGAGAACGAAGCTACGAAATTCCTTATGTTCATCAAGCATAGTGAATACAGTATCACTGATCAATTGAATAAGTAACCCACCAAGATATCTGTGTTGTCACTACTATTGAATTAGAAGCTCACAAGAATGCCCTCTTCAAGGTTTTAAGCGAGGCCTATGTCCCTCTTGACATCTCTATAGATCAATTAGATCGCCCAGTGAGCAACATCATTACCGATAATTATATATCTTTCAACAATGATGAAATCCCACATGGATGAAGAGGAAGCTACAAAGCACTTTATACCACCACATACTATAAAGGCACCAGGTTATCCAAGGTGCTCATTAATAATGGGTCAGCTCCAAATGTAATGTCCATGACATGTTTGAGCAAGCTCCCCATTGACACATCTCATATCTAGAATAGTCATACAGTGGTGAAAGCATTTAATGGTACATGCAGAAACATTATGGGAAACATCAATATTCCACTCCAAATAGGCCCATGTACTTATGAGATTGGTTTTAATGAGATGGATATTGCTCCATCATATAATTGCCTATTGGGAAGGCCTTGGATTTACTCTACAAGGGCAGTACCATTATCCTTGCACCAAAAGTTGAAGTTTATCATTAAGAAAAAGTTATCAGTATCGGAGGAGAAGAAGATATCATTACTTTACCTTAACTGATACCCCATATGTTGAACGTAATGAAGATATCCTAGAATCCTCTTTCCAATCCTTCGAGTTCATCAAAGCAAGTTATATCAAGGAAGGGTTACCAGTGGTTGAGCCTTACCTCTCGAAGAGCACTCAAATGGGTTTGAAGTTAACTATTGGCAAGGGTGCCCAAGCTAGAAAGGGACATGGAAAATACCCCCAAGGGATTTCAAAAGCCTTGAAAATTGTTAACCAGATTGACAAAAGAGGGTTAGGATTCAAGCCCAGTGCACATCAAAAAAAAACAAGCTCAAAAAAACTATGAAAAAAAGATGGCTTATCTGTTAGAATAAGACGCACAGGGTATAAACCAATGATATTTCTACCACTTTGAAAAAAATTTTGCCTAGGAGGACAAATGAATACTGGCTCTGCTAATGCTATGCTCATATTGAATAAGGCATTTGGGGATTTCTCCAAGAATGCAATTATGAGTCAAAGATGTAAGTGACAAGCCCAGAGACTAGTCTATGGCCTCTAGGATTTGTTTTGAGTGTTTAGACTGAAACTAAGATTTTTGTATTGTTGAAGTTCATTTTAAAGTAATGTTATGAACTAAACCTACATGCTTTTGCCCAAAAACATTGTAGGATCCTTTGTGTGGGCATCTTTTATTAAGTGTTATCAATGAAAATGACTAATCATTATGCATTTCATCCTTTGTGTTCATAGTTCTTGCCAACTCTTAGACCTTTCTCTACATATTTTGCCACCTATATTGTTTTTTTCTAGATTTTTAGGTACCCCAATAAAAAAGACATGAATGTCCATATTGAGACTTCAAAAATCAATTTTGAGCAACCAATCTGTCAATAAGGTTGAATCTGAAGAGAATTTTGAAGAGAACCCCATACCTGCAAACTTGCTCAAACTAATTGAACATGAAGAAAAATAAATATTACTTTATGAGAAATCCACCTGAACCATAAACCTTGAAATGGAAGAGGACCTAAAAGAAGTTAAAATTGAAACCTTTATAAAACCATCACTCGAGATAAATTGATAAGTCTTCTTCAAGAATATCGGGATGTGTTTACCTGTTTCTACCAAGACATGCTTGGATTAGACACCAACATTATGGTCCATATACTTCCTCATAAACTTGAGTGTAAGCCCATACAACAAAAGCTTAGAAGGATGAAGCCTAAAATGCTTCTGAAAATCAAAGAAGAAGTGAAGAAACAATTTAAAGCAAGATTTTTTGAGGTAGCCAAATATCCTAAATGCATAGCTAATATAGTCCTAGTTTTAAAAAATGATGGCAAAGTACAGACGTCTATGGATTATAGGGATTTAAACTGAGCCAGTCCCAAAGATAATTTTTCTCTACCTTATCTCGATACCCTAATAGACAACACTACCAAAAATGCATTATTTTCTTTCATGGATAAGTTTTTGGGGTATAACCAGCTGAAGACATCGAAAAGGCCACTTTTGTAACCATGTAGGGCACTTTTTGATACAAAATGATGCGTTTTAGGCTCAAAAAATGCTGGGGCAACCTATCAAAGGGCAATGGTAACATTGTTTCATGAGCTTATGCATAAAGAAATAGAGGTCTACATTGATGATATGATTGCCAATTCACCAAAGGAGAGTGAACACATTGCTAACCTATGAGAACTCTTCAAACGGCTATGCAAATATCAACTTAAGTTAAATCCTGCCAAATGTATATTTTGTGTCACATTTAGTAAACTATTGAGATTCATTTTGAGCAAGAAAAGAATAAAAGTTAATCCCAATAAGGTTAAGGCCATCTAGAATTAGCTACTACCTCAAACTCAAAAAGAAGTAAAACGTTTCTTGGGAAGGTTAAACTACATAGCCCAATTCATATCTCAGTTGACAGACAAATGTGATCCAATCTTTCGACTGCTTTGGAAACAAAATCTTGGAGAATTGAATGACAAATACAAAGAAACTTTCGATAAGGTCAAACATTACCTTTGGAACCCTCTGGTACTTGTGCCATCAATGCTCTACCAATCGTTAATACTATATATATTAGTTTTTGACAAGTTGATGGGCTATGTATTAGGTTAATATGATGAGTTAGGCAAGAAGGAACAAGCTATTTACTACTTAAGCAAGAAGTTCACAGACTATGAAAATAATTATTTATTTGTAGAGAAGCTATGTTGAGCTCTAGCTTGGACGACCAAAGGTTAAGCTAATACATATTGTACCACACTATATGGCTAATCGTTAAGCTCGATCCCATCAAGTATTTGTGCAAAGCTCCAACCTTGTTAGAGCGATTAGCTAGGTAGCAAGTCATACTTTTCGAGTATGACAATTTGTATGTAAATTAGAAAGCCATCAAAGGTAATGCAACAGTAGATTTCTTGGCAAGCCGGGTAACAGATGACTATCAACCTTTAGACTTTGATTTTCCTGACGAAGAATGGATGTGCATATCTGAGGCAGAAAACACTATCGAGTGTGGCTCATCTTCAAAAATGTACTTTAATAGGGCTTCAAATGCATTGGGGCATGGAATTGGGGTAATTCTTGTCTCACTTGATGGAAATCACTACCCCTCACTGCAAGGTTGAATTTTGATTGTACCAACAATATAGCTGAATAGAAGGCCTGCATCATAGGACTTCAAGCAGCCATTAAAAGAGGCATTCAAATGCTATAAGTATCTGGAGATTTAGCTCTTGTTGTTTACCAACTAAAAAGAGAATGGCAAATACGTGATGCTGAATTGATCAACTACGGTAGTCTGATCTGGGAACTTAGAAAAAAGTTTGATGATATTAGATTTTAGCATCTACCTTGAAAAGAGAACCAAATTGCTAATGTCCTGGCCACCTTGTCATCCATGTTCAAAGTCAATTAAGAATCGAATGTTGCTCATATTCAAATGAGTATCTATATAGCCTCAGCACATTGTCAAAATGTTGAAAAAGAGAAGGATGGCTTGCCATGGTATCATGATATCCTTTAGTACATCAAGGATCAACAATACCTAAAAGACGCCATCAAAACTAATAAGAAAACCATTTCACTATTAGCCATGAGCTTCATTTTGGATGGTAGGATTTTGTACAAGAAAGGCTAGGATCAGATGTTACTCTGATGCATGGATGCCTCTGAAGTCAAAAGAATATTTGAAGAAGTTCACAAAGGAAGTTACGATATGCATGCTAATGGACACCGAATGGCTAAACAAGTCATGTGATCAAGCTACTATTGGTTGACTTTTGAAAAAAATTGCATTGACTATGCTAGAAAGTGCCACAAATGCCAAATCTATGCTGGCAATATCCATGTTGACAAAATCCATGTCCCACTAACACCTCTACATGTTATGATAGCTCTATGGCCTTTTTCTATATAGGGCATAGACATGATCAAATTGATTACCCCTCAAGCTTCCAATATGCACTCCTTTATTTTAGTTGTTATTGATTATTTCACCAAATAGGCCAAGGTAGCTTTTTATGCTAATGTCATCAGATCGATTGTATGCAAATTTATGAAATGGGACATCATTTGTAGATATGGTATTCCTAAATAAATAATTCTTGATAATGCATGCAACTTAAAAAATAAAATAATGCAAGCATTCTACTCTCAGTTTAAGATTTAACATCGAAATGCTATCCCATACTATCTAAAAATAAATGGGGCAATTGAAATTAGCTAACAAGAATATCAAGAAGATAGTTAAAAAGATGGTTGAGACCTAAAAAGATTCGCATGCAAAGTTGCCTTTTGCTTTACATGCTTATCGCATGACAGTATGAACTTCCACAGGTTCTACCCTGTTCTCCTTGGTCTATAGCATGAAGGCCATCCTGCCTATCAAAGTTCAAATTCTATCACTCAAAGTTTTAGTGGAATCATAACTTGAAGAGGCCGAATAGGTTAAAAACTAATATGAGTAGTTTAATCTTATCGACAAGAAAAGAATCAAAGCCATCTATAATGGGCAGATGTATCAAAAGTGCATGATGAGAGCCTATTGCAAAAAGGACCATTCTCGTGAGTTTCAAAAATGTGACTTAGTGCTCAAACAAATTCTTCTGATGCTCGAGGAAAATAGACCCAATTTAGGAAGAGTCATACATGGTGAAACATGTACTTTTCAAAAGAGCCTTAATCTTAACCAAGATGGACGGTAGTGACCTACCCAACCTTCTAAAGTTTAGTTCTATTAAGAAATACTATGCTCGAAAGGATTTTAGAATAAAACCCGAAAAGGTATCCTATTGCTCTTTCTCCTTCCACTCTTTAAAAAAAAAGAAAAAAAAACTAGTTTAAGTCGAAAACCTAAGAGGGTGGCTTAAGTGACTAGACCTCTTCGCTTGAACTAAGTCAAGCCCAAATCATCACCAGCCCAAAACCAATTTTTCTCATGTTCATAACTTTGATCAAGATGCCAAATCAAAACCTAGTCCATTTGTTCTATACTGATCAATCCCACCAAATATAATCCAGACCTATACCTGAAAAGTGGAAACTACTTAACTTTAAGGCTTCCATCCTACCATGGGGCAATCTGAGGAATTTTCTTATAACTTGACCAACACCATAAAGATTAATTGCTCGATGGAAATCTCTGAAAACATTCAATAAAGGATTAATGTCATAAGCATCAGGGACTAATAGACTAGAAAGGCCTCTTTTATCTTTTTTTTATTTCAAAATTTTTTAAAATCTTAAAAGCCTATCATAGCTTGCACCTTTTTTCTTTAAATAAAACACATTACTTCATTTATCGCAAAATCTTTTCATAACCTTACATTTTATGTTGTATCATGTTCATCATTTAATTGATAATGCTTGATAAATGGACAAAACTGATAATAGGATTTCTTAGCATCACTTGGAAAGATAAAACTTTGCAGGAACTTTTGTCTAAAGACTAAGAATGAACTTTTGGCACCACAATCAGTTTGGTCTTATGATGCTATATCCTAAAAATATGCTCAAAACCTCCTTTCAGTAAACTCTAGCCTAAAAACAAAGGGCCAAAGTTCTTTTCAAACTATCATCCTCAATCGTAATTTAAAATAGTCCAACCAGACTGCCAAAAACACCTTTTGAATAATAATTAGCAAATTGGAATCCTTTATACTCACCAAATTCAGTGCAACTAAAGTTTTTAAGCATGAGCCATCTAAACTTAAGTCCATCTTTTCCCATTTAGAAACCTCTTGTACCTTTAAAAGGCAGCTTTTACATTTAAAGCCTCTAAAAATTTAAAGCAAGATTGATAAACCCTTAAGCAAAAGTCCATTCCACCAAACTTATGAAAGAGCAAACAGCTAATGAAGGCCAAAATCGACCACTGGATTAGGCTTTTAAAGCCATTAGCCTTGCATCATTTAGATAGGCACTTGCATCCCCATGCATTATATAGTATTTAACATCTTATAGGTACTAGCCTTCATATACATAAGTTAAATTTGTAAGGAACCTAAGATACAATATCTCATTTTTTAAAAACCTCGAAAACCCTTAAGTAAGTATCTTTGAACTTAGGAGGTCATTGAAAATCATCCAAGAGAGGTATCCAAACTTATTTTCTTCCAGGCCTCAAAGAGTAAGATGTATTGCCTTACTTAGCACAAAGCCCACACAAGCTAATGGCACCTATCTACCTTAGTCCATAAAGAACTAGACGTCTTTCCTACCCATAAAGTCCACACAAGCTGGTGGCACTTATTTACCTTTGTCCACGAAGAGCTAGATGCCATTTTTACCTACACCAAAGCCCACATAAGTTACTGGCGCCCATTTACCTTAGACCATGAAGAGCTAGATGCCTTTTCTTACCTACCATAAAGCCCACACAAGTTAGTGGCATCCATTTACCTTAGTCCATGAAGAGTTGGATGCCTTTGTTTACATTAGTCCATAAAGAGCTGGATGACTTTTCTTACCTACCATACAGAACACATAAATTAGTGGCACCTATCTACCTCAGTCCACAAAGAGCTAAATGTTTATCGAGTCAAAGCCTACATAAACTAGTGGCACCTATCTACCTCAGTCTATAAGGAGTTGGATGCTTATCGAGCCAAAGCCTAGACAAGCTAGTGGCACCACATTAACCTACGTCAAAGCCCACACAAGCTAGTGGCACCATGTTAACCTACATCAAAGCCCACGCAAGCTGATGGCATTTGTGTTATGTTACTTAAAAAGAAACCTAGTAGAGAGGCCAAAACCTCCAGAACCCATCAATTTCTTTTTGTAAGCATATTCGGTCTATCTTGATGTAATACTAATCTTGATGTAATACTAGGTAACTTTTTACATTTCTACAGGCACATAGAACTATCTTCCTACTCGAACAAAATAGTATCTATTTATCTTAAATGCCTATGGGTCATATTAAAGAGCAATGTAAAATGAGACATCAAAGGCCATTTTTCATGGTGTTATCAGAGTCATTTAGATGAGTACAGATCAATTTCCCACTGTTTATGACCAATTGAGGTAAGTCAGAAAGCCACAGGTACGTACAAGATATATTAGTGCTTGAGCATTGATACGAGGCCTTTACATTGCTAAAAACTTGAATTTTCACATGTAGTATCGATATAAGAGGGTTTGGTATTGATACCTAAGGTCAAGTATCGATACCTAGCATGTCTGTATTGATACACACTTTGGTAGTAACTAAAGTTGTGATTTTTGGCAAAATGTATCGATACACAAGATGAGTATCGATACAAATCTAAGGAGTATTGATACAGGCATCTAGGTCTCGACACCATAAATAATTTTTTGCTCTTAGTATCAATACACACCTCATTGTATTAATACTCATGGGTAAAAATTGCCTTGTGTATCGATACAACATGTTTTGGATTGATACCCGAAAGCATTTTTGCCCAGTTCGAACCATTTTTTAGCCTTCAAAAATCTAAGTCAAATTGCTTTCTTACACTAAGAAACTGTCATAAAACATTGCAAACCTTAACCTTAGGCTTATGATTGAATTTAAACCAATTTTGAAAGCCCAAATAGCCAATGATGAGGGTCACTTTTATAAAATATGGTTGTAAGAAGGCATGGCAGGCATATCTCCAGCTGCAGGTGGTCACAGCCTTTTTGCCACTCTATTTAGCATGGCAGAACCAATAGAAAGAAAATCAACTAAGCATTGTAGCTAGAGTTGTCCCCTGGTGCAAGAGGGAAAGATAAAAAATGCCCTTGTTTTGTCTCCTAAAAGCATTGGTTGAGCATTGAATAAAAGAAGACCTCTAGCCATCATATAAAAAAAACTTCCAACTACCTTGAAAAAAAATCTCTCTAGCAATTCCCAAAAAAGAAAAATGCTCTCTAGCACCAAAAACTCTCTCAAAAACACTGTTCCATTGCCTTTACCTTCAACATTCTTCTATTCTCGTAGCTTCCTTAAACCACCACCAGAAAACCTCTAAAAACTTAACGTTTCACACACTTTCACCTTTAAAACACCAGCCACTATATTACCCGAAAGCTTCTTTCTTTCATCTTTTTCTTGCTAAATAATAGCAAAAGGAGGGAAGGAACTGAGCTTAAAGTTATCGCTATAAAAAGGGAGAAAAAGTTCAAGGTTTTTGGTGTATATTCTACCTTTCTCCATACATTTTCTATTTTTATCATCTACACCACTTTCGTGAACCCTTTATGCTGCCATGACCATCCTAGGACTTTCATGCATTATTGTTGCCTTGGTTGTGGTAGTCTTAGCATCTTGAAGACCCTCTTGATACCTTGATGCTATTTGGATATGCAAATATGTCACACTTCATCTTCATCATTATCACAGCCTTAGTTCATGTATTTCTTGCCATGTTTCTTTTATATTTACATATTCATCTCACATTTAAATGTTGACCTTAACGTGATTCATGTATGTTCATGCATTTTCTTGCATTTTAAAGAGTTTCATAACATAAAAATGTTGTCTTGACAGCTGTAGCATGCATTCTTATGTTTAAATATGTTTATATTATTTCTATGCACATTATTTACCCTTTTCTTGCATTTTTATCACCCATTTCCATGTCAAAATGTCATGTTTGTGTGTTTGCATGTTTAGTCCATTTTCATCTTTGTGCGTGTTGTAGTTTGTTCATAACATCCTTGTCAAAAGTTCTTGTTATTTCCTAAAGACCTAATTTTCAAAAAAATCCCCAAGTTAAGTTCATGCTACCTCTAATAGATAAAGTATAACATGATTTAATATTTTTATAAAAGTTAGTCTTTTAATCTTGGCGACAAATCAAACAATTTCAAGTTTGGATTCATGGTAAATAGGTTCAAAGATGCTATTTTTCAAAAAAAAAAATGATCATCTTTTAGTTGTTAAAGTATTAAGCCTTGATCTCGAGTCATATATCCCTTTTAGTGACACAGTAAATGGGTTTTTTCATCATCCCAAACTACTTTGGGATTTTGGAATAAACATATGATGCCCATGTTACTTTCTATCATGAACTTTTAGATGTCCTAGGCCCAAGCCTATCTTCAAAAAAACCCTAAAAACATTGAATGGCCTCTTTCGTTTTGCTCTGGCAACATAGCAGTCTAAGTTTAGAAAATCATTTTCAAACCAAAAAATATTTTCCTTGATTTTTTTGATATTTTTCCTTTAAAAGGCATCAAAATACCTTTCCAAAAGTTATCTTGTTCACGTTTAAAACATTTTGAATGAGGGAGCTATAATGTTTTGAACCTTTGCTATCTGGGACCCTTAAAACTAGCATGCAATATTTTGTTTAGGCCATTTGGCCCATCAGACGAATTTTCCAAAATTTTTAAACATTTTTCATACAAAGTTTACAAAATTCCCTTTCTAGAAAGGTATTGTTCACAATTTAACAATCTTGGATGAGCCTAAAATGATTTTTCAAAGTTTGATGTGTTGTTTCCATTGCATATGCTACCAGTGTCAGACAGACTTAATTTCAAAAATTAATTCTGCTTAGAAAGTGATTTTCTAAGAATTTTGGAATATTTTTACATTAAACCTTATCGAGTCAACTTTCCAATGGTACTTTATTCACTACCTAAAGCTTTTGGACGAACTCAAAATAAATTTAGGAATAGAGTTGACATGATGTTGTCCTTTGTTTTTAACTCCTTTTATCGACACATTCGAATGTCTCAAAATGCACCTGATTGGTTTCCCTATAACACAAGCCCTTTAGACTCGGATCAAGGTTAAAATACAAAAAAAATGATTTCATACTAGATATCCTTTTCCTCTATATTAAATTTATAGCCAGTGGAGATACTCTAACTCTATTGCTGCGAGGGGATACTCTAACCTCGTTTTCAGCTTAAAACTTAACTTTTCTTTTTGGATCCACCTTTAAGATTCTTAATCCTCATCTAAAATCACCAAAAATTTTCATCTTTGGGAATACTTCAACCCTAATATTTGGAAGGGATACTATAACCTCATTTTTTATTATAAATTCAAATTTTCTCTTTATTCCAAAATATTTTCCTAATTTTACCCCACTTCTTCGAAGGGAGACTCTAGCTTCGCTTTTAAAAAAACAACAAAATCTTTTTCTTTTCAGATGCCCCAGATTATTTCGATTAAAATGTTTTTTCTAAAAATTACTATCAAATCCAAATCTGTATCTAAATTGTTATCCCAGTTGTTCTTTAATGATCAATGATAATTATGAGACATTTCGATCGTCTCTCCTTTTCACACTCTTTTGTTTGTGATTATTTCTTTATGCTATTATTATACCTTTGTTGCCTTACTAACTGTCATAACATGGCCTGGATGCGAATCCTGACTAAGCTCAACTTAAATGACCCTTGACTATATAAGTGGTGATGTATTATTATTTCAAAACTATTTATTCTTCTCTTTTTTCGAGCTATATCGATATTAATATTCTCTTATTTCTGAGTACTCGATGGTTAAGATGAATCGTTCACCCATCTTAACCCTAAATAGTCATCATGAAATGATCTTTTGTTTTGAGTTGCCACCAATCTATTTTGGCCAGGTGAGATTGGTCACCTGTTGAAACTAATGCTTTAAGGGTCACGAAACCCTAAAGATAAATTTTAGGGTCTACGAAGTATTTGAGATCATTTTAAGGGTTTAAAAGTTGGTTACAACCATAAGTAAGGATCAACCCTCTCGTGGTGCCCAAAATTTGTACCTTATTGATCATGATTAATTTAACTTTAATTTTTATCCATCTTTAATATGTGGTATTTAATTACAATTCTCGTATTGTTAAAATAAGATCTTATTATTCCAATAGAGAAAATTGGAGTTTTGCATTTTGAAAATCGAAACGTATTACGCACCCCCACCGAAAAACTAATGGGACATGAAAGTTTTTCTTATTCCCTTTTATACCCCAACGGAAAACCAAAGGGACATAAAAGGTTCTACAAAGCCAAAATGTCTTTCACATCCTAATGGAGTACCTGGCAGAATGTGAAAGGTTTTTATTTGTATAATTTCTTGATTTTCATTTTGAAAAGGGTATCTTATCATTAGAATGATCCGTAAAACGCCTATCACATATGAGTGGTAGGAATTTTACACATCACTCTAACTTCGAGACATTGCCTTTATTTTACAAAGACATACGAATTTTATTTGAAACAAAAACCAAAAGACTTATCACTCGGCCTAAACACTAAAGTACTAATTTGAATCTAAAGACTAAAAAGATAAAAAAAATGAACCTATCCTTAAAGTATACCTTTGGTGTACAAACACCTAGTGGTTTCTTAAGACTAGGTTTTAAGAATAATTAAAATATCCCTAAGGCTTACCATCTACACTAAGGCACCCAGTAACTACTTAAGATTTGGTTCTAAGAAAAATTAAAATATTCCTAAGGCTTATCATCGACACTAAAGCACACGGTAACTACTTAGGATTGGGTTCTAAGGAAAATTCAAATATTTCTAAGGCTTATCATCAATATTAAAGCACCCAGTAACTATTGAGAATTGGATTCTAAGGAAAATTAAAATATTCCTAAGGCTTCCCATCGACACTAAAGCACCCGATAAGGAAAATTATGAAAATATCCCTTAAGTATACCTTTAACACAAAAATACCCCGGTACCCCTAATGGACTAAAAAATGACCTAAAAAGGCTAAATGAACCCTAAACATTCACCTTTAGTAAAAAAGCATCCTGATGAGAAAAATTACAAAAATGCCCCTAAGGTATACCTTCGCCATGAAAGCATCACGATACCCTTAATAGACTCAAAAAATGACTTTAAAAGGCTAAAGGAACCTTAAACATTCACTTTTGGCATAAAAACATCCTAGTGAGAAAAATTACAAAAATACCTCTGGGGTATACTTTCAACATGAAAGTATCTCGGTACCCCTAATGGACTAAAAAATAACCTTAAAAAGCTAAAGGAACCTTAAACATTCACCTTTGGCATAAAAACCATCCCGATGAGGACAATTATGAAAATGCCTCTAGGTTATCCCTTTGACATAAGAGTATCCCGGTACCCCTAATGGACTCAAGAGGACAAGTAATGATGATTCTTACCCCAAATGGGTAATTTAGGTTACAAAAATCACCTAAAGTATGAAAATTGCTAATGGGTCCCTAAATTCTCAAAATTAAATATTAGTCCTAAATTGGTTTGAAATGCTAAAAAATATATATTTATTTTTTGACCCAAAAGCACCCTAAATAAGAAGTTTAAATTTTAAAATAACCCAACATTCAAAAATACCATTAAATCCCTAAATTTTTAAAAATTACATTTCGTACGCCAACGGAGAACCAAAAGAATACGAAAGGTTTTTATACTTTTAGCACCTCACAGGAAGACCAATGGGATGCTAAAAATATTTAAAATAATCTAAGTGGATGATTTCATGCTAAAGATAACCATTTTGTCCTAAAAATGCCAAATTTCCCTAAGGTTCTCTAAACTTTCTCGATTTTAACTTAGTTACCTAAGTAAAAAAAACCCTAAATCATCACAAAATACAATTAATCAGGTAAAAATTAACATGTAAATCATAAAGAACATCCATAAGAAGGTTCGAGCAAATTTTCCATTATTTGCAAACTAGCACCTAAAATTGTAAAATATCCCCTAAAGTGTGAAAAATACCTAGAGCATGCCATGAAATACCCAAAATCAGTTTCCAAGTTATCCATAAAGCTTTCAGTGAAATCCTTTTACCATACAACAAAAATTTCTATTATTTGCAAACTAGTCTCTAAACTTTCTTAAAATTGCAAATTGGCCCTAAAATGATTAAAATGTAAAATTAAGCTTCAAATGAATCAAAATAATCACAAAAGTCACATAAAAGATCATAAGCAAAATTTGGTCATTTCTTTCTGCCCCTAGAATAAATTTTTCAATGTTTACACAAAAGTCGCTAAACTTTTTAAAATTACAAAAAGACCCTATAACTAAACAAAATGTATTTTAACGTGATAACTGCATAAAATGCACTCCTAAGAGTGCAAGTGTACTTCGGTCAAGCATATAGTCTAAACAAAGACTTTTTTATTTTTTTATTCCTTTATTTTTTTGGATTAGCCCCTAAACTTTTTATATTTACAGAATGACCACAAAAACATATATACTAGCATGAATTTTGGCCAAAACCTAAACAATCTACCAATCAACTCTTTTAAACTCAATAATCACATATTCACATTTTATTTAACACAAATTAGTACCATTATATGATAAAATTATAAAAATAAGTTTATAAACATGTGATTTCACCGCAATAACAAGAAAACACCAAAAGAAATAAAATATATATGAACATATATATGACAAACACCACCAAAACCAACATCATATCAACATAAACATGATTCATGAAGAAAATAATTTACTAACAAGAAGAAAAGAGAAAAAAATAAAAATAAAATCAAGGAAATTAGTTCATGGCCATTATGCTTAGTCTTTCAACATGGATAAAAAAATCCATGAACTTAGGCACATTTTTGGCTCACCAAAGAGAAGAAAAAATGTATCAAACAAAAAAAATCCAAAGATTTAAGTGAAAATTTATACCTTAACAAAGCTTTGAAATTTTTTCAAGTATTTTCCTTTTTTTAACTTCTTTTTTCTTGGTCTCCAAAACTCAAAAAACTCTAAGAAAACATCCTCCCCCATTTATAGGGGAGGATGATTCGGCCAAGGAAGATTTCAAAATTCCATGTCTTTCTCATCCTTTTTCCTTTTCTTTAATTTTTTACATTTTTTTATGTTAAGCTTACTTGTTAGGTTGGAAATAATAGATGTTGTGTCATAAGCCCATACCTTGTTATCTTTTCTTACAAGCCACTCTATTGTCAAGCTCATGATGAAGTTGATTAGCTCATGTAATGGGGAATTGGGATATAACCAACTTGGTTAGAAAGTAATTGGATGAGAAAACAAGCTAGTTAGCATGTAACTAGTTGAAAAAAGTAAATAAAATGAAATTAAATAAAATTTTCAAAAATCAAAATAAAATTGGAATTAATGTTAATTGATCATAGTGAAAATTTTAAAACTGAAATGGTGCAAAAGATCTTGATTGAAAGTTAAAAGCTCGTAAAATTTTACGAGAAATACCTTAGTGTAGGAAAATTGACATATATGAAAAAAATTCAAAACCCAAGAAAAAAATTAAAATTTTAAAAACTATTTAATAGGAGTTAAATGAAAATTTTAGATGAATTTTAAAAATTTTAAACTAAAAAAATTCCCTCGAAAACATTTATAGAATAGAAAACTCAATTTTTTAGGAACAAGGGAAATTCAAGAGAAAAAAATTCAAAACTCATGAAAATGAATAAATTTTTTAAAACTGAATTAAGGTGAATCAAATAATAATATTTGATGAATTTTAAAAATTATAAACCAAGAAAAATCACCCTGAAAACATTTACGGTGTGAAAAACTTCGTATTTCAAAAATAGAAGAATTTCAAAATAAAAATCAATACTCATGAAAATAAATGAATTTTTGAAAACTAAATTAAGGTGAATCAAATAATATTATTTGATAAATTTTAAAAATCATAAATCGAGAAAAAACACCCCGAAAATATTTACAGAGTAGAAAACTCTATATTTCAAAAATAGGAGAATTTTAAGAAAAAATTCAAAACTTATAAAAATAAATGAAATTTCCAAAACTAATTTAATGTGAATCAAACAATAATATTGGATGAATTTTGCTGTTTGAAACTAGAGAGGATTCCACCAAAAATTTTATGAGTAAAGAAAAACTCATATTCTAATGCAGGGAAAAATTGTAAAATTTCATTGACACTGAAGTAAAACAAATTCAAGACCACATATTATTCAAAACATTAATTTCTAAGGTGAAGAAAATGAACTTGTAAAATTTTAAAAATAGATCAATAAGAATCAAAAGTAAAATTCACGAGCATGATACTCGTAAGACTATAAAATTCAAAATTAATTAATTTACAACTTGACATTTCATGGTAGAAAATGCCAATACGTATTTTTCCTTGAATATTTATGATTTTTTAAGGTGAGAATCGACATAGAACCACACCACTGTTGGTAAAAATATCTGATCACCAATTTCCTGACTTTTTTAAAAAAATCTCAAGAAATTCCTAAAAATAGGAAAATTAACTGTTAGATTATCCGCAGAAGTATTTTCCAAATTTTGTCAAGAACTTGTTAAAAAAAAATTTTTCTTTTATGGATTTATCCTTTTTACTCGAAAAAATGGATTTTTCATCATGTGCATATACAGTTATTTTCATATGACTGATTAAAATTACAAAAATGTGAAACCGCTCTGGTAGAAGTTGACATTCATCAGAGTGGCCACTACATTTTCATTCTTGGATACTTGGGACTTTCTGGGATAGACAGCCTAGACGAAATTAGGTGTCTACACTAACACGTTTTCTTTTTGTAGTAATTATCATGCACTCATATTTAAAATTTGTTTTCCAATAAAATTTATAAGGTGATGTTCAGTGTTGGCATCTTTCTAGTGCCTAATACGGAATATCCAAATTTTTAAAACTTGATTTGGACATTATTTTCACAAAAATTCTTGATGTTCCTTACACCTCCAAGGTGCATAGTTGATCTAATTTTTTTAAAAAAAAGGATCTAAAATTTACAAAATTTCATGCATTAAAGGGAATTATATCTAGATAATGACCAAATAGGATCGATTAAGTCAAAACTGAAGCAAAAATATAGTTAATAGGTACTAATTTTGGGCATCATAGGGCTGCTAATCCTTCTTTATGCGTAAAAAACTCCAAAACCTAACCAATTAACCTTTAGACTTTGTAGACCTTGAAATCGATGTTTCAAGTTTCATAACTTAGAATATTGTTTTCAATAGGCATCTAATCCTGCCTAGACTGAAATGATCGATGGCAACTCCAAGTTTATAGCCATTTTGTGATGCCCATCTGAGATTAGTTGGATAAGTGATTCGCCCGATGGTCTATCCCTTCATATTGTTACACCTAATCCAAATCTTGATCAAGGGATAACTTAAAGGCTCAACCATGATGAACCATCATTTATTTTTAAGTTGAGCATGCTAGGCCTTTTGGATCATCCGAAGTTTTAAAGGCGGGCATGTAGTGGCACATGGTTCTAAAAGAAAGGGTATAAAAGCCAAAATTAGTGGACCAGTTTAATTAGATCAATGATTACTTCTTTTTCTGAGGGCATCCATCATTTTTGCTTTCGTAATATTCTTATTTCCTGATACTTTATTCCCTCTTTCTTAATTTTGATTTTGATTTTACTTTTGTTTTTTTTTCTTTTTCATTTTGTATTTTTACTTTTTTTCTTCTCTTTTTATTTTTTTAAAGGGAATCTTGGTTTTTGGAAACTTGGCACGTCTATACTTGCCCCTTATTGTTATTAATGAATTTGTTAAACTAAAAAAAAGAAGTAATGGGAGAAATTTTTTAACTCATGAAAGGTGATAAAAGATGGCCATTTTTATCTCAATCATAACTCTGTGAATTAAAGAATCATTTCTCAGATAAAGTTCTTTTGAAGATATTTTGAACCCTTAATCACATGGTGTCATATTTAATTGCTATTTTTTTCTCTTTCTTACTCTATATGCTTAAGCATGCCCCATTTTAGTTTGCCACTAACAGGAAATCATGTAATATTGAAGTTTAAGTGTTAGAGAATATTTTGTTTTTGATCCTCGAGGTTTTACATTGACAACAGATTTGGTTATAGGATATTGAAGTGATAGGGAAGAATGAAGGGTAAAGATCATGGTGGGACACAAGACATGCCTCAAAAAAGGCATTTGGTAAATGGTCTGAAGGTCTTAAAATAAAAGAAGAGAATTAAGAATAAGGAGTCATGGTAAGACGTAAGGCATGCCTTGAGAAAGGCTTTTGGTGCATGGTTTGAAGGTATAAAAAAGAAGAGCTAGAGATACAGGGTCCTGGTGGGACCTCAGGCATGCCTCGAGAAAGGCTTTTGGTGCATGGTTTGAAAGTATCAAAAAGGAGACCTAAGGGTCAGGTGTTACGGCAAAACCCAAGGCATGCCTTGAGAAAGGCTTTTAGAAGTCTAGTTTGAAGGTGTTAAATTGATAGGTAATGGTATGGTCCAAAAGGTTTTATTAAGGACACAGGGCAATTTTGAGGTGTTATCCTAAAATATGATATGAAAAGTTACCAAGGTATGGCTTGGTAGCTTAGGTTTTGGTTTGTTAAGAAGAAGGTGGACTTTGCTGGCACAATCAAATACATGTCAAATTACAACTGACAGGATTCCTAGAGGAATATCACATTTGTTTGATTTCTAAAAAAGTAAAAAAAAAAAAAATTAAGGGATTGGTCCTTATCATTCCTAGCCTTAGTTGAGGTTTTTGTCTATTTAATGGTTTTGGTGTACCTATGTAGGTATGGTTCATAGTACTAAAAACTAATTCATGAAGTTTTCGGGTTTTTCGATTAACTAGTATTATGCACGAAAAAGCTTGAAAAAAGAGATGACAAATGCAAGCAATCAACAATATTCTTGAGACTTTAAATACCATGCTTCCATTAAATATATGACTTGAAATTCAACATGTCAATTGTATAAAAATGACAATTCAAAAACAAAAGCTTTTTATATGCTATAGCTTTTTAGGTATGGCTGTTTCATAGACTTAGAGTAAATAAGTGAAATCAACTGATCCTAAATGAGTTAAGGAAATAACTTTATGTATGATACCAGGATCAACATTATGAGAGTCCTATCTTAGTTGCCTCACTGTCTTTTTTTATTATTCTTTAGTCCTTTTGGTTGATGGGTGAGCCCAATTAGACTCATGGGCATTGAGCTATGCATTGGAAAGAATGCCTAATGGTAAAAGTTTAAGTAATGATTTGATGCAACAACACCCCATTCTACATGAACCATTTAGCTTGTAGTATATAAGCGGTAGGGACTAGGTTTAAGGCACGAGTTTGAGTCGACTTTCGACCGGCTATCATTGCTGACCATATCTATTTTTCCTTTTCCATTCATGGAGTTCTAGATACCAATGTAAAAGAATAGTTGGGAGTTGATGGGAGTGCATCCTTGGTTAATGAATAGGTCAACTTGTAATGACATGGGCCCACGATGGTTGACCTTAAATATCAACTATAGTGTGGAAACAAAAAGCTCTGGGTGGATGACTATAAGTTTGGCAAACTATACCTCTGTCTTAACATGGGCAAAATGATGGTAACTTGTGTAGGTAATTTTGTATTTAGTGTACCAAGGTTTGGATCATCCCTGTCAATAATATTTGACTTTTATTTTTTGCACATCTTGCTTGACCCTTTGAACAATTTCTTCCAAGGTACTAGCATGTGTCCCCAATAGGTTTGCCACACTTTGACTCTCTTAGCCAATTATAGATGATGACGCTCCTTTAGTGGAATCTTGTTTATAATTAAGAAAGTCCATTGTTACTCTTACCAGTTTTGCAAATTATTCTTTCAATTCCTAAAATACATGCCTAATCCTTCTTCGATGCCTTTCAAAGAATTGACTCTTATTTTTAACTGATTCCTCATGTTTCACCCCTTTTTTACGCAAAAAAAAGTGGGTTCAATGTTATGTATAATCAATGCATGAATATATCGAGGAATGATGACTGCTAATGAAAGATATGACATGGTAGGGATGTTTGTCTACACATATGAAACCTAAAATGGTATGAATGTTATGGAATGATGCATGCACGTGTACATGTAAATGAATGCAATAAGGATGTTAATGTAAGGTATAAGAAAATGACATGAACATGAGAAAGTTATCATGGAAATCTATCTTTAAGTTTGCAAAGAGTGTGAGGAGTGATCATGGAATGCATGAAATGCACGATGTCATGTCCCTAGTGCACTGGCCATGGTAAGATGGCTCTTGAGGGGAAAGAGGTCCATATGAATGGATGAATTATGCCCCAAGCCTAAGCATTATGGTGTTCATTCACCATTACCCTGAATCGATTATCATTACATGTTTGATGCAAGAAATAATGCATGTAACATAAACATTAAACACGATAAGACAGTGAAGGATGAAGGAATATTGGTGAAAATAAAAGAAAAAATCAACAAGAATAAAGCACAAAAATCACCTTGATAATAGGCACTACGATGCCTTAAGGCAAACGTAGAATGCCACAGGTGGTGTCACTTGCTTGCCAAAATCTAAATTGGTGTAGATAGCATAATAGCATGTCTAGGTTGAAATTGCCTCTATAATGTCTCATTAAAGTGGAAAGTAGCACTTGAGAGAGTGACATTTCATTCATCACTATCCAATAATAGGCTAATTTCAAGTTGTCGATCGAATAGCATGACAGTCGATTTGATTTTTATCTGCAATGAGATAATATGATGCCTGTTAGGATTACCAGTGATCTAGGCAATGATGTTCGCTTATCATCATCTAGTATTTAGTAGGTGTTAAACCATCAGTCGAACAACATTACGACTTACTCAAGCGAGTTTTGCTCCTTATAAGGTGATATTGAGCCTCAAAAGTGATACTAAGTGACAACATTCGAATGTTATATCTTATGAAAGAAAAAAAATATGTTAGCCATTGGTTGGACAATATAATGGCATACCTCGATAATATTACTAAAATGGATGGCATGATCCAAGATAAAAGAGAAAGCATTGGTGATGATGTTCGTTCATCATCACTTATGGAACAAAGAAATGATAAAGAGGAGTAATAGATAGGAAGTGTTTCCTCATGGGTCTTATTCTCTGAGTCGATCTTAGAGCACTTCGATATGGCTTGACATGCTCTAGCTCCTATGGTTGACTATATAGGGTTAAGTTGACTCAAAAAGGATTTCCTAATTGCTCTTTCACCTAGTAGATATAGCCGAGGCACCCCGATCCTAGGCTCATTGCAAGCTTGGTGGAACAGGTTTAATTTGGGTGGATGTATTTTGCTATGCTCATACAGATAAAAAGAATACCATGGAAGCATAGGTCCTTTACACCCTGAAAGATATTGCTAGTCCATGAGTAAAGAAGAAATACCATGGAGGACAATTAGCTAACTTCCACTAATATAGGGATACTAATGTAGAACATTGCCTCAGGTTTAATGAAATTCAAATTTGTAAAGAAATGAATGCAAATCTCCAACAAGAAGAGAAATGAATTAGTAAGATATAGAGGAATATAATAAAAATTTCATTAAAGATAAATAAGTGGAAACAAAAAAGAGGGACTATCAAGATGTATCTCATAATTAACCTTAACTATTAAAGAATAATCGAGTTGACAAATTTGAGATCTATTTAGACTTAAAGGTCATCTTAGGTGTGGAAAGGTTGATAAAAGTTTCAGAAGCTCGGAGGAGAGAAAACTTAGATTTTTATGTATTTTCGAAAATAGGATTAGAGTATCTCCTCAAAGAAAATAGGGTTAAAAAGTCCTCTCGAAAAAGTACGATTGGAGTGTTCCTTCGAGAATAAAATATTTGAGTGATTGTTAAAAGTTGAAATTTTTGGAATTTTTAAAGAAAACAAATTTTAATATGAAAAATATTTTAAATTGTCAATGGAAATTAATTTTGAAAACAATTTTGAGTTTTAATCCGAGAAGGGGCCTAGGTTGTGGTCATGATTCCATGGGAAAAATCATTGAATATATTTCAAGTCATTCAAATGACTAGAAACGTTCATTCAGGAAATTCTAATCAATTTTCCCAAGTTTAACAAATACAAAGGTCACCATCATGCTATCCATCTTCCAAATTCAGCTTGGTTCGATGGGTTTTAGTGGCAAACAAGGTGCCATTGGAAAAGTAACTTGATAAGGATTTATGTAAAAATATTCCCAAAATCCTAGAAAATCGATTTCTAGGCAGAATTAATTTTTGAAACTAAGTCTAAGTCATACTGATAGCAAATGCAGGGAAAAAGGAATAGTGAACTTTGAAAAATCATCTCGTACTTGTTTAGAATCGTTGAATTGCAAACAATACCCTTTCGAAAAGAGAATTTCATGAGCTTTTTGGAAAAATATTTAAAAAACTAGAAAAATCATTTAATAGGTCATAATTGCCCGGATAGAATGCAAATAGTTGATTCTAAGGGCTTCAGATAGCGAAGATTCGAAAAATCATAACTTTCACATCCAGAGTGATCCAAGGGAAAATGAGGTATCATTGCAAAGGTAATTTGAAGCCCTTTCCAGGAAAAGTTCTAAAAAATTCAAGAAAAATCATTTAGAGTCAAGATATAATTTTTTTCGTAAGTGTCAGTGTGCTACCAAAACCAAAACAGGGGTTTTTTTGGGTTTAGGCTGTTATGGTCACATGACAAGGCATTAGACATGCGAATGTCCAACCATTGAGGTCTATGCAGTGGAGTAACGAACCAATCCAAGTCCCCTAGAATAGGTCGCCAAACCATCTACTATCCACACCAATGGTAACAATAGGCTTAAAACAAAACTCAAATGAAACACTTGAAAACTTTTTTAAGTTTTGATAAAAATATAATTTATTTGGCCTAATTAGGCCATGATTCCAAGCATTTATACTTGATATATCCCCAAGATTGGAGAACCAGTACATTAAAAATATTAAATCCATGCTAATCCCTATTGATTAATGTTAGTATAAATTTAACTTAGGGTTGTTTTACAAAATCAAATTTTAACCCACATCAAACAAATATTATAACAAACATGTTAGGGCTAAATAAGTAAACATTAAATCAAACACTCAAGGCATAGTTAGGCATACATGATATGGTTTTTAATAAGCAATAAGTGACCAAAACACAAGCAATGGCACAAACAACATTTGGTCATGTAACAATAGATATCAAGCATTGCAAATCAAAGTGTTAAGATGAAGCAAAAGCATGAATGCTGAAATACAAGCTGGCTAAATGGAAATAGGACATGATTTTTCAGCCACCAAAATATCACAACAACTCATCAAACACACAACCACATCAAACAAGCTCAAAGAAATGTATGCATCCTCCAAGGTTCATGGTCATCATTCAAAGAGCTTGATAAAATGACAATAACAAAATAAGAAAAATAAAAGATGTGAGAAAAGATGAAGGAAAGATATCGGGACATAAACATTGAAGCTTGCTTAATCTCCTTGTTAATATGGTGCCTCCATGCATATGTTTGGCTTGCTTTCAACTTTCCCTTCTTTATTTTTTTGGTTGCTATGAATTTTTTTTTTGTTGCTGAAAATTTTTTTCTCTAAGGTTGGTGGCTAAATGAGGGAAAAATTGGGAGAGAGTTTTCTTTGAAAGCTAATCTTTTAGCTTTAAAGGAGGTTGTTTAGCCAACACCGTGCTAGGGCAAAAGTGGCACTTTTATTTTTTAGTTATCAAAAATGATGAGTCATGGTGTAATAGAGTGTGCGTTCAATTTTTAATTGGTCTAAGTATTGATACTTGAGTACCAACTAATTACTAAAGTTCCAAAACACCCTTTGAATATCACTTTTTGCCATGAAATACCCCAATGTCAAGCTAATTGTGTCCTAAAAAATCATTAACCCAACCCAATAGGTCCAAAATTAATTCAAAAAATGGTAATATTGAATCGAAATAATTTTAATAAGGCCAATAAGAAATTTTAAAATATTTTAAAAGATAACCCAATACAATTAAATAAAATAGGTCAAAATAAAATAGTTAAATATACATGTAGGCTCTATTTTATTTAGTATATATTTTTTATAAGACTTGGTCTTAACTTAAATAATTAAATAAAATAAGCCCAAATAATATAATTAAATATGTACGTGTGCTCTATTTTATCTAATATATATTTTTTATAATGCTTAGTCTAAAATTAAATAATTAATGACCCAATCTAATTAAATAAAATAGGCCTAAATAATATAATTAAATATGCATTTGGGCTCTATTTTATTTAATGTATATTTTTATAGGGCTTGGTCATAAATTAAATAATTCATGGCCTTACCTTAGCTAGGAATGATGAAGATTGGACACAAGCTTTCATGAATGACTTCAATGGTGCCTCAGACAATGGTTTTTGATGCTTTGAATGTTGGCTTGGACAAAATAGGGTGTTTACAGATCGTATTTATAAGATAAATACCTAATGAAAAATTCAATCATTCACAACCTAGTCATACTAAGATCTAGTCCATAATCATCCTTACGCTAGCATAATCATACTATAAGCATGAAATCAAATTAGCATAGCTAATATTACTTGGTGATCTTCTGTGTCATTTGTATAAACCTCACTCAACAATTTGAGATGATTTATCAAAGTATTTAGTAATTTCGTTCCTTTCATTAAATCCTAACTTTTAGGAAGCATGTTTCAAATTGCACATTACCTAATCTTTAGGTTATTTGTCTTAATTAGGACATTTTTTTTAGCTTTTAGATAATTTTGTCCTAATTTGGAGAAACTATTATGCATCTCGTATTTCACCAACCATTTAGGAAACTTTTTTTTCAAAATTTTTCAAGTCTTAGTAATTGATCCATATTTAATTTAGTTAAAAAATAATTTTCTTAATGATTAACATTTATTCCAATCACATTAGAACAAATCCTAATCAAATTAGGATTAGTCTTTTAAATTAAATATATTTTTCAATTAAACAATTTAATTGAATTTTAATTCCATGGGTACTTCGTTATCCAATTCACATAAACAATTTAAGAAAATTAAAACAGCTAAATAATTAGGTGTTTGATGATAAGTAATAGTTTTAACAGAACACAACCTCTTAAGAAGGTAAATTATGCCAACTTTGTTAATTTTTAAAAAAAATTATTTATTTTTCTAATTTTATTTTGGATTATCTTGATCTGATCATATTAAACTTAAAATTTCAGGAAAATCCAAGTTACATGAATCCTACTCCAAGTAGGAGAAGGTGGCATAACATTTAAGGGAGTTCTAGTCAAACTAGGAGTTTATTCCATGCATGGCTATCTTAGCCATCTTAATTCAACCTAAGCACTATTGTCTTTCTCCCACTAAACCTCTAAAAATGCAGCAAATTTGCAGCAACATCTTGCTTCCATGGATGCTGCATAAAGGCTACAAGAACAAAGACAAGGTGGTGCAATCAACACATGCACCTAGTGCATCTGATATGGCTAAGAATTGAAACTTTTTCAACTATGATTTTAACCTAATTTTTCCAGAAAGTATTATGAACTTTTCATGACACTTTCAAGGTGGAAAAACAAGGAAAATGTCACACTAATGGCTACTAAAAATTTCAACACCATCAAAACACCAAAATAAAGCCATCGTAGCAACAATCAAACAACAAAATATTGAAAAATGACTTTAATATCAATTTATTTAGAAAAAAACATATATTAAAACAATTAATATTAATCATAAACATGGATAAAAATGCTAGAAAATTAAAAATTAAAAAGAAAAAATTTGTTTTGTTTTTAATTCAAGAAACTGATCAAAATAATATCGAAATAACTCGAAAAGTTTAAGATATTTTAAGACTTTAATCCAAATAACTTAAAACAACTTTAATTAATTATGTAAACAAATCTAAACATGATTAAAGCCTAAAAATTACATGTTGTCTAGATTTAAAAAAATAAAAAAATAAAATTTTTAAGAATTTTACCAAAACAAAACTTACCAAATCAACTCACAAATCAATCAAATTGATTATCACCCAAACCTGGCATCCTAGGCCCCATGTAATCAATAAACCTTAGGCTCTTGATAATACTGAAAGAGAAACTCCAAGCTTATACATGTCGACATATGCATAAAAAATTAATTAGAATTAAACATGCACAGCAAATTAAACAAATAAACACTTAAAAATTTTCTTAGAATCTTATGTAGAGATATACATGTGATCAGATAGCAATTTAAAACATAAATCCAATAGAAATCATATCTAGCTAGAGTCTTATAACTCTAAGTATGCCGATCCTTGCAATGAACGCACCATGGCTTGATTACTATGATCTTTTTTTAGTGTAAAAGCAGTGCAAGTGTTCTACTTTTAATGATGATCCACACAGATGCTTATTATAACCTTTCACGAGTTCGATGGTTCTCTAATGCTAGCCCGAAGGCTTTTTAAGCCCCAACCAAAAGATATAGACAACAAGTTTAGATCTGAAGTGATCTGGGAACAATTTCCACCACACTTATTGTGCCAAGGGAAAGAAAAAATAGCTCTATAAAGAAGTAGTTATTTTGTACATATCATAGTAAACAAATACAAATATCCCAATTTTTTATTTTGATTAATTCCTTTAGGATAGAAAACTAATTTTCTACCTTTATTATGATCATAAATAATTTTTGATCACACAAAAACCATATTTGTGCTAAGACACATTTAAGGAAGTATATAGAATTTTGCTAACCCTTTAGAAAAGTAGAGAGGTTGGTGCTAGGGTTTTGGATGCCTCTATCAGCCAAAAAGCCTTACTTATGTATTAAAATACATCTTAGGCTGGGTTAGGTTTGATTAATGGGTTAATTGGGGCCATTCCTAAGATACCCAGATGGTAGGGCCACTTTGGATTGTTTTTTAGAGCCTAATTAAAATTATTTTAATTAGATTGTTCAAGATTAGGCCTTAGTAATAACTTATTAATATTTGAGCACAATAGCACTCCAAGGATAGCTATTCCATGCACCTAGCCCATTAGTAGGCCCAAATTAGAGTAGTTCACAACTAAACTCTCTTAACTTGATAATTAGACCTTTTAGCCCAACCCTCTTAATTTACATGTTAGATAATTTAATTCATAATTAAATTTTCTAACCCAAGCAAAACAATTTTACTTCATGTAAATATTATTAAATAATTAATTAAATAATTATGAAATAACTTATTTAAGTTTTCCAAATAAATTATTTTGCTTTATTTAATATTATCCCTAAAACCATTCCATAAATAGGTATTATCTTGATAAGACTTTTTATCTTTATTGCCATATTAAGACATCTTTAATTAAATTTCATAAATCTAATTTATGTCTTAAATTATGCTTAGTTAAACTTATTCAATTAAGTCCTCTCATTCTACTTATTTAATTAAGTCACATTTAATTAAATCTCGATTTTAATCTAGTAGATCATCTTATTATATGTGGCCCATTAGGCTTCAATCATAGCGGCAATAAATATAATTACCCAATTAAGTGTATTTATATTTATAGGCCAAAGTTGGCCTCTAGCAAGGCATCATGGCCACTCAATATGCAGGAAAAGTCAATATAACCTTTTAAGAAAACTTTCAATAACCATCCTCTCAATGTACTACAGTTTTTTCACTAGATATCTTGGAAAGACTATGAGTATGGTGTAGTTTCTATTCATGTATCAATCCATATTAGTTCCTATAGCTTTCAGTTAACCTCATGAATTTAGAGAAATAATTTCTCTTAAATTCATCATGCGTTGGCCAATGACTTTATTAAGTTAAACAAAGCTAAGAACAAATGAGATATATCTTCAATATCAGTTAGAGTGGTGAATTCTTTATTGATAATTCATCGACCTTAGTATGGTACATGCCATACCTAAAACCATCCTACCATAAACATCCATCTATTATGGACCTGTTCATGATGGAATCAAAGTATGACACTTTCTATACAAGATGACCTGGTACCATAGGTCTAAGGACTAATATACACGACTAACACATGAGAGCATTTTCATAGACACTTTGTGACTTATACCAAATGGAATTCTTATATAGGCCATGTTCAGTGAACCTATTTCCATAAAACATGCACCCATATGCTATCCTTAGGTATCTTTGTACTTCAACTTCTATGAGATCAAAGAGATGCATGCATCAAATGTATGAAGGCTTAGCATATACTAGTCTTTGTCTATTGTCAATGCCCCTTCTTAAAAATACTATGACTAAGAATGGTTTCAGAAACACGGCTTTGATGCATAAGTGCCTCATCATCATAACTCATTACTAACTTTGCAAGGCTATTGTGTTTCATAAGCTTTATCCAATTAGTGTTTGCATGATTGTCAATCATGCCACTAACATGCAAAAAAATCATAAATCAGTAACAAAGTGATTGGATTAGACTATTAACTATTATATACCTCATCCAATCCAATTGGCTCTGGGGCATATACTAATACCTATGAGTCACTCATAATAGTATGAATGAGTTACATTAAAATCAAGATTTAATTAAGTTTAATTAGTTTACCTTGGTGTTTGAATATGATATAATTATTTTGGCTTGCTAGAAATTTCTCTAAGCGAGAAAAGTTACAAACCATAAATCACCTAGATCAAGAATATAGGAAACCCTGATTGTCGCACTTAATTTTTTGCTTTGCCTTCTTCACTGCTTATTTTTCTTCTATCATAATCAAGAAACATTCTTGATTTCCTTGAGAATTAGTTAAAAAAACCCTTTGTTTAAGTTCAAGATCTTCTAGTCTGCACTAGAGAAACCTTAGGTCTTGAAAAGATTCCAAACATCATTTATGTGGATTGGTATTATAGGTGATATAGTTGAATCATTTGTGATATTAGAGAAACTTGGAATGATCGACCTTGGCACAATCTTCTTGTAGGATGTGGAACCTTAAAGCTAAAAGTCTTTGAATAAATACAATTTCGAATCTTGAAGAGTCCTAAATTAGTGAAAAGATTTTTGTAATCACACGCACATCACAAGCTAAAGATCATAATGAAATCTGATTGTTTAATCTTGGAATCTTTATTTATTTTTCATGTTAATTTTTGAGCATGAGGTTTGACATGGGAGTAGGTTATTCCCTTCAAATATTATTATAACATAATATACAAACTTGATACATTAAAAATAATGTACCTCTTAAATCCTTGCATTAAGTTATTGTTGTTGTGTATAGTAGTAAGCCAGGATCGTATCTATAGAGATTGTTCTCAATGTTATAAATTATTGATGAAAAACTTTAATCTAATATGACCAATGAAATTAAATAGACTTCAAAAAAGTCACAAAGTAAACTTTAGGTGGGATCGATTGTATTGAGATACAAATAGAAGAAGAAAACCTAAAAATGAAACTAAGATTTAAGAAAAAGAAATTTATATATAACAAGTAACAATAAGGATTAAACACATGATTAAGGAATCATTGACGACCTCTAAATATAAATTACGAATCAATATCATAATTATCTCCAATTATTTCTTGAAACAACCAATCTTAAATAGCAACAAGCTCTTCTACCCCAATCCTTCATTTGTTTTCGTTAAATAGAACAAGCTCTCTGTTTAATCCTTAACTATTAAATAACCTAGAATAAGCTTTCCAGATTTAATTTAATGGAAGCTTTAAAATATGAAAGATAGGTTGATCAAAGTAATAAACACATAAGCCAAGCTTATTTAACTTAGGTTATTTTTTACTACGCAATCCATAAAAACTTGACCATAATCATTGATCATAACTTGCTGCTACTGAATAAGAAAACAAGACAATTATGGATCAAGATTCCTAATCTAGCAATAGGTAATTATCGAGATCTATTTAGTTGTACAACAAAACAATGAAGATAGGATTCATAAACTATTTTTATGGAAGAATATAAGGAATTTCAATAGATAATTGTTGAATAATTCTGAGAATCGATTAAAAGTCATGTTTAGGTCATTGAAATTATCATTAACCATAAAAGAATTTAGTTACATATGCTTGATGTGTTCAATAGCAAATTCATGAAAAATAAGCAAGAATAGAAGAAAAAGAAATGCAAAAGAGAAAAAAGAAACTCAAGTATGGTAGCTAGTTATAATCTCTTTCTCTTTCTCTTATTCTCCTCCTTGTTCTCTAGTTTTTCCTTTCTTGTTCTTGTTGTGCTCTCACCCATTTCTTAATTTTGATATTTTTCCCCTCTTAAATGTTAAGTCTCTATTTTTAGCTGCTAAAAATGAATTCTACGTAGAGTTGGAGAATCTTATTCAATATAGGAAACCTAGATGTCACTTTCATAGTAGAATTGGTTAACCTTATTGCTTGGGCTGTAAGAATCTACCTGTTATTTAGAATGTAAGAATCAAGCTTTTACCAAATAATTTAATCTTTATGACTCTAATATCTTCTTTCATATTATGCTGGTGATATTATAAGCTCATTAACGTCCTCATTAACATGTTTTTGCTTTATTTTACAAAATAAATTTGAAATTGAAAAACAAAAATAAAGATAGAAAACATAGCAAAAACTAAGAATAGAAAATGCAAAATATATGTGATTTATGAACGTATCAATTATCCCCATACTTAGTTTTTGCTAGTTCTAGAGCAATACAAAATAAAAAAAAAGTAAAAAAATCTATCTAATTCATTTTCCTAGAAAATCATGATGGCACTTAGCATGTGACACAAGCCTTTAAACCCCCAGGTGCCCTTAACGGATGAGTTTAGTCTTATGAGAGCTTATGAATACAATACCCTAAGAAAAACTAAAATATATTAAACTTGATTACTTCTAATCCTTCTAATTATAATTCAAGAAAAGAATTGAACAAGTCTTATAAACTAGTCAATAGCTTAAAGAATTTCACAAAGAATATCATGCTTGAATTTGTATGGTTTGACTTAAGCCAATATTAGCATAACATATCTCAATCACAATACTACATATTCAAACTTAATCATAATTTCTCACATAGGATACTCTTATGATTTTCACTCTATACAGTATAGCAATGTGTTTATACTCAAGCAATCTTATAAAAATGGTCCTACCATATGCTTGCTTGTCCACCCATTTTACACTATTAAATGAAGGGATGTGAATTGTGGTGAAGTCCAACCTCACACATGTATTAGATTTCAAAAAAATCAATAAAATAAAGAGAAAAGTGCACTGAAAGATATAACTATAGAAACAGTTGGACTTCTCTATGGATCTTAGGGAATGACTTATATTCAGTGAACTGTAAAATTTTTTCATCAAAATTTAAACATCTGTTTAGAAAATGCTTTACCTTCAAATATCGTAATCCAAAGTAAAGACCAATCTAAAAGAACCTTAGAGGGAGGTGTTGCAACATGGCCTAGATATGAATCCTAACTAGCCCCATTTAAAAGCTTAGTGTACCATTTGTTCCTATATATACCTAGATATCATTATTCTTTTATTTGTACGTCCATATCATTATTATTTTTTCTTTTTTTTTATGTCTGGCAATTGAGATGTCAAGATGAATTGCTCATTCGACTTAACCATAAATAGTCATTACAAAACTACCATTTTCTTGGAGTCACCACCAATCTATTTTGGCTAGGTGAGATTGGTCACTTATCAAAGTTCGTGTCTCACACAATACCCATGAAATCAAACTCTGAGGTTTGCCATAATACCAGAGATTGTGTGAAAAGTTTCAAAAGGTGGTTATAATCATGAGTAAGGATTGATCCCTCTTATGATACCTAATAGTCGATACCTTGTTAATCACATGTTAACTTAAATTTGATTTTTATTTGATTTCAATATCTGGTATTTAATCATAACTCTTATATATCAAAATATTTTTTTCTGAAATAGATTTATTATTTTGTTTGAAAGAATAGGGTTTCAATATTTTTGAAAATCAAAATATCTTTTGTACACCATAAAAAAGCCAAAAGAATATGAAAGGTTTTATCATTACTTTTCACACCCCATTGAAGACTCGAAAGGATATGAAAGGTTTTAGAAATCAAAACATCTTTCGCACCCTACTAAAAGACTAGAGGAATACAAAAGGTATTGTTTTTTAAATTCATAAAATTTTAATTTTCTTATTTTTAAAAAGATATCTCATTATTAAAATAATCTACAAAATCCCCTTCATATGCTAGGAGAAATTATACATACTACTTTGATTCAGAGACATTGCTTTAATTTTAAAACTTCTAATTTTATTAAAAAAAATTAAAAACTTACCTTAAGACCCAAACTTGGTCGAAGAGACCAAAATGTCCCCTAATATACACCTTAAACTTGAAGGTATAACAGTGACCCTAAAGGATTTGATTCTAAGGTAATTTACTAAAATATCCTTAAGGTATACCTTTAATATGAAAATATCCGAGTAACCTTAAAGGACTCGATGACTTCATAAACAAACAAACCTATTCCTATTATGACCTTTAACATAGAAGTATTTCGGTGATCACATAGGACTTAGTTTTAATATAAATTACAAAAATCTCTCTAAGATTTACCTTCAACATGAAAGCTTTCTAAAAGACTCGATAACTTCATAAAAAGATGACCTATCCCTATTATGCACATTCAACATAAAAGTATCCTAGCAATCATAAACGACTCGGTTCTAGGATTAATTACTAAAATACCCTTAGTGTATACTTTCATCATGAAAGTATCTCGATAAGCCTAAAAGACTCAAAAATTATAGGAAATGATAATTATGCAGTAAATATGGTAACTTAGATATCACAGATGACCCAAATTGCTAAAATTATAGCTAAGTCTATAAATTTCTTAAAATTACACTTTAGCCCTAAAATGGCTAAAAATTTTAGAAATATTCCTAAAATGACTAAAATTACCCTAAATGGGTAGTTTTTTATATGGAAAATGATCATTTTAACCTTAGAATGCAAGGCTTTACTAAATAGTCCTTAAACTTTTCTATTCTTACAAATTTATTGTCTACATGAAATAAACATCACAAAACAACATTAAACACATTAAAAATAGCATGGAAAACATTCTGAATATCACCAAAAGCATTCCTCCAAACATCTTTGGCCTTGGAACAATTTTTTTATCCTTTGTAGACAAGTCCTTAAACTTTCTAAAACTACAAAAATGTCCCTAATGGATTAAAAATATATGGTATGCCTTAAAACAAGTAAAAAATGCATGAAAGGCACCCCTAAAGGTCTCAACATGGATTCGGCCATGCTTCAACGTCCTTGAAAAAATTTTGTAACTTTTTTAATTTAGTCCTTACATTTTTTATAATTATAAAATAGCCTAAAAAATTAAAAACATCACTAAATCACCCTTGATGAATTTGACCAAATATGGAAATACCCTTCGAATGCCTTAAAATTTTTGGAAAAATTGATTTTAGGCCTTGCAAGTTCAAAATTTAACAAAATAGTCTAAATTATCACAAAATCAAGCATAAAAATTCTATCAAGGGCCACTACCATATTTGGTCAATGTGAATAACTACCAAAAAAATTTTTTTATTGCATAATTTCATGAATATCAATATAAATACATGTCCTAATTTCTACCAAGATTAAATATGTATGGAATTAAGATAAATAATGAACATATCAACATAAATAATCATGAAAGTGCCATGAAAAATGGCATAAAATTATATGCATATGAAAATAACATCATTTTTACCAACAAAAACAAATTATCTTGATGAAAATCAACTTATTGCTAATAAAAATCAAATATAACAGTTATATCAAGAAACTTTGATCATAGCCTTTATACTTGGCCTTTAAACATTGATGAAAATCCATGAGCACAAGTAATCAATAGGCTCACTACAAGGAATAATTATGCATGAAATAAACAAAAATTAAAGTTTAGAGGAGAAACTACCTTAAAAATCTTGAAAACTCAAGAAATTTTGGCCTTTTTTTAAGTAATTTAACTTATGGAAGCATTAAGCATTCTATGAAAGTTCTCCCCGCTTATTTATAAAGGGGAGGGATTGGCTAAAGGGAAAAAAAAATCTTCTTGGCCAAATTTGGCCTTTTTTTCTTTTCTTTTTCCTTCTATCTTTTAATTTTTTAAAATTTTTTTTCAAAAGTTAAATTAAATATTTTTTATGTTTCTAAATGTTCATCATGTATTAGTCATTGCCCTAATGCATGAGTCATATGGCCTAATATTAGGCTTAATTTTATTTTGATAATATTAAGCTTTATGATAAAATTTAATCCTAATTAAATTAACTCTCATACAATTAAACTATTAAATTCTGAAATTGAACATAATTATCCATGAATTTTAAAAAATGTAGGAAAAATAAAATCTTAATTGCAAATTTCATTAAAAAAAAGAAATGAAAGGATGAAATTGTTAGAATTTGAAAGTTATAAATTCAAGAAATGAAATTTCACATGATAAATTCAATTATGAGTTTAATCACATAAGAGGCCAATTAAGCACTCATATAAAAATTTTTAGCCCAAAAAATTAAAATAATTTTTTTAAGAGAGAAAAGGTTAATTAAAAATTTTAACCTCATAAAAATTTACGAGCAAAAAATCCTTATAAATGAAAATTATATTTAATAAAAATGAATCAAAATTTTTAAAAGCTACATCCAAGATGTTTTATTGAAATATGTGAAAATATTTAAACCTTTAAACTTTGAAAAAAATAGGAAAATTTCACAGGTAAAAAAAAATTCCTATTTTGGAGATGAAAAAATTTCAAAACTAGGTTCAAACATTTACATATGAGTTAAATTTAACATATTATTCAAAATATTAATTTATAAAATAATAAATAAAAAGTTGAAATTTGAAACAAATAAAAATTTGAAATCTGAGACAAATTTTATTGAAAATTTTGATAGGTAGGATACGCGCAGTATTGTGAAAAATTCAAAACTAAACACTAAAATTAACAACTTGGAACCTCTTGGTATAAAATGCCAATGTGTATTTTTTCTTGAATATCTTTTATTTTTCAAGGTGAGTATTGGCATAAATATTACACGGGTATCTATAAAAAATATGGCAATCAACTTGCCAATTTTTATGAAAATATCTCAAAAAATTTATAAAAATAGTAAATTTGACCATGATATCATCTACAAAAATGAATTTCAAATTTTGACAAGAAAATATTTAGAAACTAATTTTTTTTTCTTAAATATTCATCTTTTTTATCTAAGATCTATGCTCTACCACCCTTAAAACTGCACCCTTTTTAGCATGTACATATGTGGCCATTTAAGTATGATAAAATTGGTCTAAAAAATGCCTATTTTGCTTAGAAGAGGTCGACACTACTAGTACAGTCATTGACTCTCGATCTTGGATATTTAAAGCTATAAAAAAGGGGTCGGATAAAATTAGATGTCTATCAGTGGCACTGATGGCTTCCCGATAAGATGTTCAAAATCACAAACAGCATACATGTCCTACCTTTAATAATTATACACACAAATGGTTGTTAAAATTTTCTTGAGATTTGATGGTTCTCTACTACGAACCAGAACACCTGTTAAGCATCGGCCAAAAGGTAAAGATTATACTCTTCCTGAATCAATCAAAGATCATGCATGCTTCAAAGAGAAAGATTATGCAAAGAACAAAAAATGATAGAAAGGTTGCGTCATTTTACTAGTGGCAATAAAAGTATTTTGTCAACATAAAAAAATTCTCACTTGTTTCAATGATCAACTCCCTTAAAATTAGGTTAGAAGATGA
The DNA here is from genome assembly GCA_038381775.1 of Adansonia rubrostipa. Taxonomy (NCBI): domain Eukaryota; kingdom Viridiplantae; phylum Streptophyta; class Magnoliopsida; order Malvales; family Malvaceae; genus Adansonia; species Adansonia rubrostipa. The sequence goes on along the minus strand of JBBYHM010353185.1, from coordinate 40,974 downwards.
TCAATAATTTCTCTAACCCACCATCTTTTCAAATCTAACTCTTAATTAATGTGAAACTCTTTCACTTCTTTTAAGTAATTTAATTGGTCAATCGTTTTTCTCCTTATCAAGGTTGAATTAGACACCAAAATTAGGCTAAGGGAAATCGACCAAAGCATGGTCCAATGGCCTAAAAGTCAAAGCGTTCAACGGATAAATAGGCCAGATAAAGTTTCCATGAGTTTAACTTTATAATTTAAACTTCATATTTATCTAAATTAATAGTATTTATCTCATCAATATAGTTATCTAATAACTATAGTATTAAATAAATAAATTGGAAAATTAATTGGCTAATATAATTATCCCTATGAATTTTATCTCCATAAAATCCTTTATTTAGTTAAAACTAATTTTAACTCAATATTAATCTTGTTTAATGTTAATTATCAAATAATAAATATTACAAGAATCTACCATAGGATAATCAGCCAAGAGGTTGGTGAGAGAGAGAAAGAGAGAAAAATTTGATCTTACTTTCACTAGGATAAGATTTATCTACCTTGACATAGTATTACTAATTTAAACATTATCAGGATAAAACAACATTAACTACTGTGTTTTAATTGGACAACTAAATTCAAATTTCACAAATCTAATTTTGTCTTAAAAATAAATCTTATTTTAACTATTCAATTAAGTCCTTCATATAATTACCTTTTATTTTATTAAGTCATAATTAATTAATCTTAAATTTAATCCAACAAATCCATCTTATTGTGCGTGACCTATTAGGTTCGCAACATATTGGCAATAAAAATGTCCATAGATTAAGAATGGGATCTAGCAACCAATCATGACCACCCAAATGCTGAAAAGTCAACGTGACCTTATTGAAACCTTTTAGTAGCTAGCCTATCATTATAGTATAATCCTTTCACCATATATCTCAGAATGAGCATGAGCATGGCTCATCTACTCAAGCTTCAATCCATGTTAGATCTTACAATTTAAAGTTAACGATCATGAATCTATAAGAACTAATTTCTCATAATTCATTATTCTCTGGCCTAAGACTCTAATCCACTTAACCATAGTTATGACCATCCGAGATATGTCTCCAATTATCATTAGAAGTGGTGAGTATTCTCTGAACCACTCATTTATCTTTGTATACTTTATGCCATACCTAAAGTACCTGACCTTAGGTATCCATCTTTATGGACACATATCAGATAAATCAAAGTATAACACTTCACATAGAAAATAACCTGGCATCACAAGTATAAGGATTCTTATACATAACTAGCACATAAGAACATAGTCCATAGGCACTTGAGTAACTAATACCAAATAGAGTTCTCATATAGGCCGAGTTTAGTTAACTTGTTTCCATAAATCCAGCACCCTCATACCATTTTAAGTATCTCACATGCTTCAACTTGTTAGTTTGGTTGCATACTTCCTATATAAGAAGGCATATTGTAGACACCCTATTTTATCAAGGCTTTTAATTAATTTTTTCCTATTTTAGGGTTAAAATAAATTTTCTAGAACTAAATCCATCCTAGATGAGTTATAGATGATAAACATGTCCTATTGCAATGTTGGTTGGTTTCTATGAGCTTAGTTTAATGTAATAAGGCTTTTGAGCCTAATTATTTGATTTAGGGGTAAATTTCAAATTTGGAAAACAACGACCTAAGTCTAAAAAATCCAAAAATGTCAAAAGTTGACTGGTATATGTCTCTTGATAGAATTAAAAGTTAACATAATGACAAAAGTGATTATTGATGATATTTGGATGAAAGATAGACTTGTTTTAGACGTTCAAATCAAAAGTCAACATAGTGACAAAAGTCAACTTAGGCAAAATCAAAGGTAAGAATTCAATTTTTTAGCCTAGAGTTGGATTTTGAAATTGTAAGAGTTTTAAAACTCAGATTTCAAAATTGATTAGATCAAAATCCAATTAAACATTAACTGTAGGCCAAGAAGGTGAAATTAAGATGGGATCATGGAAGAACCTTAAGAATTTAGAATGTCAAGAATTCTCGAGGGCTTAATCTAAGAGGTATTAGGACACATTTTACAGAGAAAGCTATTAGGACACATTTTTGCTACATGTGGTACATTCAGTTACACTTTTACATAAAAAATCATGATCAATTTTATGGACTAAAAGTATAGAATTAAGATTTGGTCATATATAACATGTGATATATATGTTAATTTTGTACGTCTATTCATTAATGGCACTAATGTAATTTACGTTAAATTAATTAGGTGGTTAGTGATTAAGTTAAGATCACCTTAGGGTGATTAAAGCCTATATCACCAACTTTAAGGCCTATAAATAAGGGATATCATCCACAATGTCATAAATTTTAAACATTTAGAAAATTTTATAAAATCTAGAATATTCTCTTTTCTCTTAAGCTTTCATCATTTTAATAGGGAAAATCGGGAAAATCATGCTTGGAGTAAGTATAAGGTCTTACTTTTTTTTTTTAATTTCAATTCAATTAGAATGTTTAATGTTTGATCGTGCTTTTCAATGGTTATAAACATTTCGGCCATGATGCTTTCTTATTGTCTTTGGTCTTTGTAATTCATGATGATCTAGTGCTTGTATCTTGGTTTGAGCTATGGCTTACTTGATTTCTTGTTGTTTAAAGCATGATTGCATGATTAATTATTGAAATCTAGCTTAAATCATGATAAATAAGCGTGATCTAGGTTTAGATAAGATAATTCTTTTAAAGCTAGGTTTCGGCCAACATGTTTTGTTAGGATCTTAATGCTTCGAACTTAGTTAAGATCAGATCTAATGATGTTGAGCTGAAATTATCAAGTTTAGTTGACAAAATCATGATTTTTTAGCTTAATATGGAGTTTGAAAATGAGAAAAATGGAGAAACCTAGTTCAGTTAGCTTAGATTTATAGGATCTTGAGCTTAATTGATTTAATCTTGCATGATCTTGCTAATTTAAGGTAGGTTGAGCTAAAATCTAAGTAAATAGAACTTGAATAATGCAAAATGATGAAATTATCAGTTCTTGAACTTGTCTGAATGTTTAAACAAGCTAGAATAGTTTCCTTTAAGTACAACCATGGTGGATTCTTAGTGAGCTAGATTAGGCTTTACATAATTTATGTTTAAATGATGAAACTTAGATGAATTAAGTTGAGTAAAACCTGGGTAAGCTAAAATTTATGCTTAATTGAATGAATTTACAGGCTTACATGTTTAGTTGATGAGCTTAAATGGTTGAAAACATGTTTTAATTGTTAATCATGTTGATTGAATTAAGTCCAAGCTTGATTTTTTATGCTTGATTGTTAATTGATGAGAATTTGATGAGAAATTAATGTTTGGATCAGCATGAATGAACCGTCCATGTTGAATTTGGATTTAGAATAGTTTTTGTGGATGATTAGTTGCTAGAACTTTAGGTTAGTATTCTCCATGTTTGATAAAATGCATGATAGGATGTTCTAGATGTCTAATTTCTTAAAAGATCCCCCAAAGGCAAGCTTTGGTTCATTTGATCAATAGGTGAATCAAGGTTTGGTTTTGTTTAATAAGCTCTATAATGAGTAACTTGGAGATATTAAACACAATAGCTTGAGTTAAAGCTAATTTACAACAAATAAAATTATTTTTAAGTGTTTAAAAGTGCTTGGATAAGTCTAAACTTGGTGAGCCTTAATGTGAGTCATTGGGTAATGTTTCGATGAGTTAAAATTGTTTAGAGTCACTTGGTTGCTGGTTTTATCACACAAGTGATTGGCATTGGTGTGTCATTTATTAGCTAAGAATAAAGAATACAATCACTTGATAAAAGCAGAGACATTCGTATAACTCGAAGCATATCACCAATGTTGAAGAACATAGTTGAGAAGTCTTTGTTGATTCTGAATATATGACATTTTAGAGTCTATTTGGTCTCATTGCTAGACATTTGAACATCTGGAAATGTTTTTTAAAATTTGAGCAAAGGCTTTATGATCATAAGTCATGTCAGACTTATTGTTGCAGTCTAACATGATAGTCTCATAAAAAAAGATATATTTTGATTAGGTTATAAACCTTAAATTTTTTTAATATTTTTCCTATAATCCTTACTATTTGGGCTATGAAATAGGCTGTTGAAATGTTTGATTTTGTGATCGAACGAATACAGTAATATCCCAAAACATGAGCTATTTGCATGGCTCTATTTCAGTGCCTAATCAATGTTTTGAATTATTTTTGATGAGATAGTAATTTTTTTGTATTTCTCTCATATTTTTGGATAAAAGGAGAATGAATATGCAAGCACATGTGCCTTGTTTAATGAATCTTCAAAAGGAACCCAAAAGAAATTTTAGAAATCAAGCTAGTTAGACATGTTGTACGATGTAGTAGTATCTAATTAAAAATTTTACATGATAGCCAAAATGATTTTCAAATTCATTAGAATTTGGTTTGATATTTTTATGTGACAGGAATAATCCAAAGTAAATTTAGAGAGTTTGAAATGACAAATCTATCCCTATTTTGATTCTCTTCACATTTGGTGTCTTACTATTCCAAGGTAAATGAATGCTTTAGAATTCATTTCGAGATTAATATTTAGTATATCCATAGTTCTAGCTATGCCTTATAGAAGGTCCCTAGTGTTTTATATTAAAGCTTCCAAATTGAATTAAATAAAGTTGATTTTTAATATTGTTTTCAAAGTTATGATTTTCTCAATTTAGTCCAAATATGCTATTTTTATGGTTTCTTTTTTAAATGGAGACAAAATTGATAAAAATATTAAAAATGGTTCAATTAATAAGTATTTTTAGAGTCAATTGTTTTCATAAAAATTTTCTTTTATACATGATTTTTGCTCTAAATTAGTTATAAATTTATCTAGTCCAAGTAAGAGTTTTAACACATTTTTTTGGATATTTGTTTGATTTAGAATAAATAAAAAGAGGATTGATTGAACACTTATGATTGAAATCAGGAAAAATAAATTCAGATACATGTGATTAGTTGGTACTAATTATTGGCATCACAAGAGGGATCAAGTCCTTACTTATGGTGTAACCAACTCCCTAGCCCAACTTTATAGATATTTGGTATAAGCAGATCATAAAATCATTCCTTTAGAGTTTTGTAACTCTTTAATCAATGGTATTAATAGGTGATTGATCACACCTATAGCCAAAACAGATTGGTGGTGACTCTTTAACCTAGTCACTCTTGTATTTCAGTATAGGAGCTTTAGTCCAGCAATTCATTCTAACTGATCGGCACCTTACAATGATTAGAATTGTTGTCTACTATGATATATTTAGTTTCATATCTTGATACATTATGATAGCTTTTTGGTGACTTTGCTAGGGAAATTTAGAGAGTCGAGCCTTAGACTAGTCACACATATCCAAGTTTCAAGTTTTCTCAGTTTTATTCAGTGTTAAATTATAGACCCCTCTATATTTATCATTGTTATTGTTGGATTGATTCATTGATTATTATGATATTGTTAGGTGGACTAACCTTGTTGCAGCACTTAAATAAAATTAATGTTGCACTTGCTTATAAAAAAATGATTATTATTTACATATCCTGGATGATAAAGTGAGATCCAAGTTTGTAGCTTTTCCTAGTATACACTACACTAGTATATGCATTAGACTCTCTACCAAGTATCATGCGATGGGAGATATAGAACCTGTTTTAGGATATATGGGGTTATTAAAGAATCGCATGATTAATAATCTGTATGGTAGGCCAAAGCCTTTAGGATACACTGCTCTTGTCTTCATGATTCGTCCATATAAACATGAGTAGAGTTCACTTAGATAGAACCTATTCTGCCAAGCCTGTAATGGGCCTAAGATCAAGGTGCCTTAGCTATCTTTACCAAGTAGGAAAAATGATTTGATTAGAGGTTTTCTTAAACATGCATGCAATAAGCCATAAGAGGTAAACTCAGTCAACCATACTTGAAGGTCTAGAAGAACTTGAAGCTTAAGAATAATCAGGAAATGCTTTTAACCTTTTCTCACTTTATTTTCTTCAATCTAGATCTTAAATGGTGTCGAATAAACTTCATCGCTTAGGATATTATTATCCATTTGATACGGGTTTATATTTATATTTGATTACAAATTATGGTTTGGCTATCGAGTTAATGGCTAAAACATGTCCAAAAATAAAATTAAGCTGAGGTCAATGGACACCTCAGAGTTTTGATCATAAGTGCTACAGTGTCGAGAATGTTTGAACATATCGTCATGCTATTGGATTGATGGCTAATATGACATTAGAAACATCATGATAGTTTGATTTTAAGAAAAGTGTCCTAAAGGGGATCTATGCCTTAAATTAGGATCGTGTATTTATGGGGCTAGTTTTTAGAGTTCAGTTATAGGGTTTTACCTTAAACCAAAATAATGTGTCCTTTTAATTCTAAGATGATGTGAAGCTCGAGAATGAAATATTCAAGACTATTTAAAATATTTGAATTTTATTTTATATTACAAATCTATGATTTGGTTTGCCTTGTTTGTTTGTTTGTTTTATATGCAATTTAGCATCATCATTAGTGCATCAAAGGCTATTGATATAAAAGGGGTAGTGTTAATCCTAAAGGTCATTTAATATGGGTAACGTATGGTCTTGGTAAAGGAAAGTATTCCATAGTAAAAGATTGATTGAAAGAAATCCAAAAGCAGCATTGGGATGCCTTGAAGGATGGGTATATCTCGTTGTTTTTTATTCAAGTTAATATTGAGTTCTAGCAAAATGACTTGTCAGACTTATGGGCTATATGGGATTAATGGAGCATTACCGAGAAAGATTTGTTAACCCTAAAGTATAAAGATATAAAATTATTGGTTTGAGTTTGGATAGATAAAGGGTTGCTCCAAGTTGTGATGCAATTTTACAATATGGGATATTGGTGCTTCACTTTCAATAAGGAGGATATGTCTTGATGATTGAGGAGTACACCACCTTATTATGTCTTGAACATACGATTCCCAATCGTGTGTACATTAAGGAGTCCAATCCACCAACACTGAAGAGATAGTTGGCCAATATTACTAAAATATTTAAGACTCGAATTAAGGCATGTGTAGTTAGAAAGGTTTAGAGTGATTACATATCGTTGCATAAATTAAGGGATTTGATGGATGATTACTCAGTTCCAAAAAAGAAAAAGGATATCTTTGCACTAGTTGTTTATGGATTAGTGGTATTTCCAATGACTCTAGGGCATATTAATGTAGAAGTGGTCATTTTTTTATTATTTAAGGTACAATAACAACCCGACTACAGTGATTCTTATTAAGATGATACAGTTCTTAAACTTTTGCAAGAGAAAAAGCTAAGAGTAGATTCCTCTATGTGGATAGTTACTACAAATAAGGGTCTATAGTCACTTTTGGAAAGATGAAAAAGCGGATGTCTAATGTGTACTTGGTTGTTCTCACTTACTGTTGAGTTTCTTGGGAAATATTGGGTAGTGGACTATACTGACAATTAGTAGTTGACTTGGACTTTGATGGTGATCTCATATTGGAGCTATTACCTTAGCCAATGCCTTCGTGTGCATTTGCATAACATTCATGTCATTACATTCATACTAAAATATTTCTTTTTTGTATATATGTGTGCATTTGCATTTGTGTCATTACGTGCATAATAATCATGAATAGGATTTTAAATCTAGTGTTATTCTTGAAAGGGAAAAAATTATAAACACAAGAAAAGGTTTGAAGGTTCTCATTCAGAGGAAATACGATGCCAGTTCCAGTCTTAAAAATATGGAGAATGATTCTGCAACTAGGATGGAAAAGATAAAGGAAGTTCAAGGATAGATGATGAAGGGTTAAGAGGAACTTAGGTTATAGTTGGCTAACATCACAGAGTTGATGATGCTAGCTACTAAAGTGAAGGAGCCAGTTGGAGGCTCAATTTTTTATACCAAAAATACTAACCCTAAAAAAAAGTCTACCAAGTTTGTGAACTATGCATGGGTAAAAAATGTGGTACCTTTAGTTCAAGTGTCTCAGGCATTACCCTCTATTGGAATCACCCTTACGATGTACGTATGTCCTAAAGCCATAATGCCATGGGTGGTTATTGATAAAGAGGTGAATTTGGGGTCTATTTCAACAAACACATTGGTTGCCAATCTCGATGGATCTATTAAGCTAGAGAAAGTTATGGCAGAGGCATCTAAGCAAGCCACAAAAGAGCAGATATAGTTACAAATGGTAGACAAGAGCTTAAAAGCTTAAGAGCTTTGAAGGAATTGATAAGTTTGGAGTGATGAATGCAATAGAATTGGGTTTGGTATTTAGGTTGGTTATTCCTCTAAAATTCAAGGAGCTAGAGCTCGAAAAGTATAATGGAAAATCTTTGTCTGCCCACATAAAAATGTATAGCCATAAAATACAGACAATTGTATTAAATACTAGTTGAAACCGAATTACACAAAATTTAGTTAACACACGATTAATTTTAGGCCCAACTCTCTAACTGTCCCCAATCAAGTCATCAAGCTATCGTAGCATGGCCTGGATAAAAATCCTGACTAGCTAAACTTAAAAAAAGTGAATCTATCTCTCATTCTATATATATCTATATGCCGTTATTTTTTTTAGGGCCCACATTATTATTTCCATATTTTTGGGGATTGTGCTGTCGAGATTTAAATCCCTCATTTAACTTAACTCTAAATAATCATTATGAAATGACAATTAATTTTACAGTCGCCATCAATCCATTTTGGTTAGGTCAGATTGGTCACCTAACTAAGTTCGTATTTCAAGGGTTATGAAACCCTTAAAAACAAACTCCAAGATCTACATTAGTACCAAGGATCATGTGAAAGGATCTAGGAGTCAGTTGCAATCACAAGTAAGGATTGACCCTCTCGTGATACCTGAAAATTGGCACCTTATTAAACATGTTTAATATAAATTTGATTTTTATTCAATTTCAATATTTGGTATTTAATTATAATTCCCATGTTTCAAAATTTTCCTAATCTAAGTTTATTATTCCATTATAGAAAATCAAGTTATCAATATTTTGAAATCAAAATATCTTTCGTACCCCAGTGGGGGGCTAAAGGAATGCGAAAAGTCAAAATATCTTTCATACCCTATCAGAGGATAAGAGAAATATGAAAGGTTTTACTTTAAAAACCAAAATATTTTATGTACCCTATAGAAGACCGAAGGTATAAGAAAGTTTTCACTTTCACAAAATTTGAAAAATCTTGATTTTCATTTTGGAAATGGTATCTCGTTATTAAGACAATCCGAAGAACCCCTCTCATATTTTGGAAAAAATTTTACGTACTATTTTAATATCGAAGACATTGCCTTAATTTTCAAAAATTTTGATCTATTATTATTATTATTATTATTATTATTATTATTATTATAACAATAATAATAATAATAATAATTGTAAAACTTATCCTAAGACCCAAACTTTGTCAAAGAGACCAAAATGTCCACTAAAGCACACTTCGATGCAAAAGTACCCCAATGACTCTAAAGGACTCAGTATTAAAATAAACTATTAAAATGTTCATTAGGTATATCTTCGACATAAAAGTATCCCAGTAACCCTAACAGACTCGATAACTTCATAAACAAATAAACATATTCCTATTGTGCACCTTCGACGTAGAACTATCCCAAAGAGCACATAAAACTTGGTTTTAATATAAATTATGAAAATACCTTTAAGGTGTACCTTTGACAATAAATATCCCGGCACCTTAAAAGACTAGATAATGATATGAAATAACAATTTTACCCTAAATGGGTAGCTTTGACATTGAATATGACCTAAAATGTAGAACTTACTAATAGGTCCCTAAACTTTGGATAATTACATTTTAACCCCTAAATAGCTAAAAGTGATAAAACAGCTCATAAAATGTCCCCAAAATACCCTAAATGGGCAATTCAAGGTCTTAAAAGACCATTTGAACCCTAGAATGTAAGGTTTTTCTAAATGGTCCTGAAACTTTACCAACTTTACAAAATAACCCCTGCATGAAATAAAACACAAAATGAAACATCAAGCACATCAAAATCAATATGGAAATCATACTAAAAATCATAAAGAGCATTCGGCCAAGTACCTTTGCCTATAGAATAATTTTTTCAGCATTTGTAAATAAGCTTTTAAACTTTAGAAAATTACAACAAGATCCCAAAAAGTTAGGAATGTATGAAACACATTTAAACATATCAAAAATGCATGAAAAACAGCCTTAAAGGTCACAACATGGATTCGACCAAGCTTGGATGGCCATAGAAAATTTTTTTTCAGTTTACTCTCTATGTTTCCTATAATTATAAAATAACCTAAAAAATCAAAAGACCATAAAATCATCCGGATCAAATTCGGCCAAGCTTAAGATCACTTTTTTAAAGCCTTCAAAATTTTGGAAAAATTATTTTTTAGCCCTTATAAATTTTAAATATTACAAAATAATCCAAAACATCAAAAAATAAGCATAAAAAATTATCCAAAGTCCTTAATCATTTTCGATCACCATTTACTTCACCAAAAATAATTTTTTCATCCAATATTTTCATGGATATTATTATACATACATGTCATGATTTTTACCAAGTATAAACATTCCTAAAATCATGATAGATAATGAATTTATCAACAAAAATCAACATGAAAATGTTAATAAAAATAACATAACAACATATATGTATATATGAAAATAACATTATTTCTATCAATGAACACAACTAATCTTAATGAAAATCAACATATTACTAATAAAAATTAAATAAAATAACTAAATCAAGAAACTTAGTTCATAGCCATCATACTTAGTTCATAGCCATCATACTTGGCCTTTCAACTTGGATTAAAATCCATGAGAACAAGCATGATTTTAGCTCACTAGAAGGAAGAAAAATCAATGAAACAAAAACTAAAAATTTTCTAACTATTTTTACCTTAAAAATGTAGCAAAAAAATGTAAAAACTCAATTCTCTTTAGTATCTTTGCTATTTTTTGTTGGAAAACCATTAAGCCCTTCAAGAAACATCCTTCCCCTTTATATAAGGGGAGAAACTCAACCAAGAAGGGCTAAAATCCCTCTTGGCTAAAAGGCTTCTGGGGAATTCTACCAATTTCATTCTTTTATTTTATTTATTAATTTATTTGTTAAATAAATTTTTAGAAATTTCTAGGTTACATCTAGGTTTTAATTAATTTTATATTAGTCAAAAAGCCTAATGTAGGCTAACCCTAGGTTTTATGATGATCTAAAAAAAATTAATTTAATATATTTTTAAAATGTAACTAAATTGGGTAAGAAAAAATTAAATTCCAACCAAACTAGTTCATGTGCCTAAATCAATAAATTTTAAAATTAAAATAAATATAAACAAAATTTTGAAAATGAAAAAATAGAGTCATAATATAGAAAAATGAATTGGAGGGACTAAATTGTAAGAAATTAAAAGTTATGAATTAATAAATCTATTTATAAATTTAAACTCGTAAAAAAATAATTAAATATCCATATGAAATTTTTGAATCCAAAAATAATTAACAAAAATTTGGAGATAGAAAATATTATTGATTATTGTTATAAAATTAAAGTAGGCCTAATTAGGCCTTGTCAGAAAATTAATATGCTTGTTGAAATAATCAAAAATAGGTTCATTGGGCTTATAGAGAATGAAATGGGCTTGGCAAGTTTATTATGCTTGTTGGAAAATTAATGGGTTTATTGGCCCATTAGGAAAATAAATTTTGGCTCATAAAAAAATTAATAAAGTTTTCATATAAACATTCCAAAACAAATTTTTGAGAAATTTTATGTACAAAAAAAATGCAATTAAAAATTTTAAACTCATAAAAGTTTATAAGAAAAATTCTTATGAGAGAAAATTGATATTTGAAAAATAAAAAACTCAATAAATAATTTAGAGTTTCAAAATTTGAATTAATATGAATTTAATGAAGTATTTAAAGAACTATAAAAATTCTAAACTTAGGAAAACTCTACCAGAATAATTATGGAATATAAAACGTCGTATTTTGGAAATAAAAAAATTTCAAAAATGTATTCAAAATTTATAAAAAGGGATTAAATTCAACACATTAATCAAAATATTAATTTATAGAAATTTTACTTGAAAAATTTTCGTGAGCATAACACAACAATACAGTAAAAATTCCAATTTAACTAGTGAACTTAACCATTTGACACATCATTGTATAAAATGCCAATACAAATTTTTTTCTTGAGTATTTTTTATTTTGCAAAATGTGTATCGGCATAAATACTGTATAAGTGTCAGTAAAAATATATGATGGTCAATTCCCAAAATTTCATGAAAAATCTCAAAAAAGTCCTAAAAATAAAAATTTAGACCATGATGTCATCTGCAAATAACTTTTAAAATTTAATAAGAGAATATTTAAAAATTTATTTTTCTATTGAATATTCATCTTTTTATTAGAGATTTATTCTTTTTGACCTATAAAATTACACTTTTTCAATCACGTGCATACATGGCTATTTAGGCATGATTAAAAAAGTCTTGAAAATGCCCATTTTTCCTGGAAGAGGTCGGCCTCTATAAGAGCAGTCATTAGACACTCTGTCTCAGATATTTAGGACTACTAATAAAAAAGGCCCAGACAAAATTACAAAATTATATGTCTACAGCTATCCCTCTTAGGCCATTGTTGTGGGTCAGGAACAGGCTAAGGACTAAATAGACATAATTTTGTTTGAGCAATGGTAAATCCTTATACAAATGTTTTTTTAACATAACTATATTAGGCATTCATACTTCAGAGCCAATTTCAACTAGGCCAAGGCCATAAGCTATTGTTGGGCTTTTATATAGGCCAACTCATTGGTTTTCTACCAAATGAGCAGAACCTAGAAAAGCTTCGTTGATCTTTTTACTTAATTAGATGAAGTTGACTTAAAGCGTTCTTCACCTACCTTTCACAAGATCAATTGAAGGTGCCATCCTACTCCATTGGTTCCTAATCAAGTGAAGTTAATAAATAAAACCTTCTCTGATCCTTTTACTTAATTGGATAAAGTTAATTTAAAGCCTTCTTCACTTACCTTTCACAGAATAGAATAAAGAGGACATATCACTCCACTATTCCTAACCAATCGAAGCTGACAAACTTAAATCCTATTTCACCTACCTTTCATAGGAATAAATAAAGTGGACATTTTGCTCCACCAATTTCTAACCAAGTAAAGCTGACAAACTGAAATCTTACTTTATAGGATTGAATAAAATGGATATCTTAATTCAAATATCATGAAAATCGATCTTCTTATGTGTTGCCAAAGCTTTATCAATCTAAGTCTCATTATTTCCAATTTCGAGCTTTAAATTTCATCACAAAAAATGTTTCAGATTCTATCACCAAAGACCTATTTTGAAACAAATTCTTTTAAATGCTTTAGATATAGCCACCAAAAACTTATTTTAAAAACTCTTTTAAGTGCTTTGGATATTACCATTAAAGGCTTATTTTCAAACAAGTTCTTTTAAATGCTTCAGATATTGCCATCGAAGACTTGTTTTAAAATAAAATTTTTTAAATGCTTTGAATATCACCACCGAAAACTTGTTTAAAAACTCTTTTGAGTGCTTCAGATATCACCACCGAAGACTTGTTTGGAAAATTATTTTAAATGCTTTGAATATCATCACCAAAGACTTATTTTAAAAGCTTTTTTAAATACTTTGGATATCACCACCAAAGACTTGTTTTAAAATAAATTCTTTCAAATGCTTCGACATCACCATCGAAGACTTTAATATTTCATGTGATTAATGAATGGTTGATGCAATTATAATTACTTAAGCAAGGATGATGATGTGATGATCGAAAAAATGATAACATTGTTCAAAGCAATTAAATGATGAAAATGTGCAAATTGCTAGTACTAAAAATTATGCAAATGTTCATGGAATAATGCAAATGCAAGGATCAATGAAGAAAAATATGAACAGGAAATGATGCTAAAGAAAATATCACCTAAATGGTGTAGATGATCATGAAGTAATGCAAATATCAAGTATTGGATGAAGCATATGCTATGGACAGTGCAAAAACTTTTTATGATACCTTTTCAAAATTTTCAAATGATTATTTCTTTGAAAAATGTATTTTGTTTAAAACCCTTGATGCTAAAAACATGTGATGGTCAAATCTTTTGAACACCAATGATCTATTTATTAAAAAATGTCCTAAATGACAATCTAATTTTCTTAAAATATGTTGAAAGGCTTAAAGAAAATTTAGGTTGGCCCAAAATTTCAAGGTGGATAAACCATTTTCCTAGGCACAAATGGATCAAGTTGCATAAAGTATGAATTTTTTTAAAAATAAAAAAAATTGATACTTTTTTAAGTCTCCTAACTACAGCATTTTGACATGTACCAAGACTAGTAGTGAAGGGTTTAGGAATAAAAGGTCATGTCAAAAAAGAGATAAATTTAATTTTTGAATTGAATGTGTTCAACCATAGGTTGAATTAGGAGCTTGTGGATATTCCCAAATTTCTTCAAAATGGATTTTCCCCCTTGCAAAATTTGGTAATTCTAGGTGATGTTGGTGATTTTCCTTGTTTTGTTCTAAACTACCTATTTTTAGTTCTTTAGCCTAGAGCTTCATTCTTTTTAATTTTTTTGATTGGTTGCCCCATCACGTTCTTGAGGACTCAAAAATCATCCAAAAAGATGAAATTTCTAAGGACCTCCTAGAAATGGCTTGAGTGCTCAAATAGCTATCCTTAATCAAAATAAACATTGCAAGTACGTAACATAGGCCATGGTCTAAGGTTTAAAAGGAAAGAAAAGACAACCCCAAATCACATTTTTAAGAGTAATCAGATCAAGGATCATTTCTCTTTAGAAGGATTCCCATTTAGCATGTAAGATAAGAAAACATATTCTTTTGTTCATCTTTTCCTAGCATTTTTCATTTTTATTTTCTTCTCTTTATTTCTTTATTTCCATTTTCTTTTTTTTTTTAAGGGAACTTGAACTTTAATTTATTTGTATGCTTGCCCTATTATAATAAGCACTTTTATTATTGGATTTTCCTTTCTAATTTTGAAGAATTACTTCACTTGCCCTCTAGTGTAGACATTGATCCTTGATTAGGTTTAAAGAAAAAAATCAATAGGCTTAAATAGACTGCAAAAGGAATAATTTTTGTTTTGTGAAAGAATAGAGAAAAATGACTATTTGTTATTTCAAAGAAAGCCATTTAAATTATTAAACACCTTTGCTAGAAAAGGATAATTTTTTTTTTAAATCATTTTAAATACCTTAGTAATGCAATGTTGCACTCAATTTTTCTTGAAAATTTTGTTTTTTAGTTTATCACCAATGGGAAAGCAAGTAATACAAAGATTTGTATTTGCAAGGAAATTTTTTTTGATCTGTAATGACTAGTATTGAGAGATATTTAAAATAATTAGAAAAGGCAAGGATCAAAAGGACTTTGTTAGGGACATGAAGGCAATTTTATTTAGCCATCGTGCCCCAAAATAGAAATAATGAGCAATTTCTAAGCTATGGCCATGACATTCATGTTTTGGCTATTGAAAAAGAAATGGGATTTAAGGGATAGTCTTGGCACGTATCTAATGGCCATGGTTAGGTTCCTTAAAAGAACATTTCATTTGTTTGATTTTCAAAGAAACTCATACATTTTTGGAAACTTTATTTCATCATTCATTATCTATGAAATCAAGTTTAAGGAATTTAAAGTATTAGGTCTTTGAAATAATCTTAGTTTATTTACAGAGAAATGAATGGAAGGGTACAAGCTTATTTTCACATCGATCATTAGTATTCTTCAAACTTTTCATCATCCTACTTTTGAAAATGTTTGCTTTTTGGAAACATTTTTGTTTTATCAAAACATTTAACATCTATTTTTCACAAAATAATGTTAACTTAGAGACAAGGCTTTTTTAAAATATGGGTTACACTAATCCTTATGGCATGCACTCCCTTATTTTAAACCCCATTATTCTTAATGCTTACCTTATGTCAGTATATCTTTCAATGACATCTGGCATTTCCTTTTTCGAAGGTCAACTTTGCTACCTTAATGATGTCTCAGACTTTGTACTTGATAGCAAGACAACCTTTTGTAGAATGACTTGGATTACTAGAATGATAATTAGTACACTAGTTGACATCATAGCAATCTGGGTACATAGGTTTTAGAAGCTTAGTCTAGATAGGCATCAAGAGGTGATTTTTGACAAGCTCAACCAAATGCTCGACATAAAACATAAAAATCTACTTAACCCGATGTTGATCCTATTTTTGTGTCTACTTTGACTATTTTCTTGAGCATTTAGCTTAGGTATAAATGTTGATATAATTATAAGCATTGGTTTGTAAGGACTTTGGGATGCACTATTCATGATAGAATAACACGGTTTCTAAAGGTGGCATCGATATTGACAAAGATCCATAAGTGATTGAGTCATCTGAAAAGATAGCTGGCATTTTTTCTTCCTTTTCAGTGGTTTTCCTTTTCTCCATGATGGGCACATCATTAACTTTTATCTTTCCTTTTTTAATGGCATTCTTAATTATTTTCCTGGGGACTACTATATCAGTAAAATTTTTTTGTGGCACTTCCCACTAGTTTGTCAAAGAATAGATTTGGTAATGTATTCAGAAATAAAGGTAATATCTTTTTTTCCAATAAAGATGGTTGCACTTGGGTAGCTATGTCCATCCATCTTTGGGCATACTATGTGGAAGTTTTTATTAATTTCTTTTCCATATTCTGGAGAAATAATTGGTCAAATGCCTAACCAATATATGCTTGCACTGCTGAAGGAAAGCATTAGCCAAGTCTGCCCAACATTGTACTTAACTTCGATTCAAATCATTGTACAATCTTAGCACTAACGCTGACAAGTTTTCTTGAAAACAATGAATGAGAAGCTTGTCATTGTGTATATGCCAAGTCTTTCTACTAATAAACAACTTGATGCAAGCTTGCTGAGACATGTTGCCACTAGACTTTTCAAAATATGTCATTTTAAACTTAGAAGAGAGGATTAGATCCAATACAAAACTTAACTCATCTATATCCATATTACTGAAGTCCCTGACTCCTTCTATTGCATTAAGCCTCTTTTCAAAAGGCTAGTACTTTTTTTAACGCTATTGAGTTCAAACTCTTTTTGAGTCTTAAGCTTAAGATTTTCTTGTTCTATAAGCCCATCAAGGTCTTGTCCCTAAGAAGGATCTGGTCTTACACCTGTGGCCCTTTATTTAGCATTAAGGTCAGTAAGAGTATGTAATATGGGACTGGCTCCCATAGGTGGAGTCTTTCGAGGTAGTTTCCCCTCTGCCCTGGATAAATCGATAGCAGTATTAAAGAAATTCCTTTAGTTTCTTGGATTTGCATTTTTAAACTCTTTCTCTCTAGCCATCATTTCTTCCATTAACTTTAAAATTAATGCTTGTATCTCTTCTTATCCGTTCATCATAGCCTCTTGGGCTTCATGATAACTTCTTCCATCTTTGTAAGCATGCTGGGAATTCAGCTTCCATGGTCAATGACTTTTGATCATCCTAGTACTCCTAATTTGAAAGAAAATTTTTATTAGAGAACTTATAAATCTGAGAAAACATTAATTTTGCATATTTACCCATATGAAATGCATGTCATAAATGCTTGTATGACTATGCGTACAGAATAGGTGCAGGGATGAAATTAATGTGATGTAAAAAAAAGTGTGTGAACAAATATATATAAAGGTGTTGGTAAAATAAAATTAAGGCATACTAGTGCCTTTAGGAGAAATGTTCATTTTTGTTATGGGTGGCACAATGTTCATTCATCCTTGCCCTATATATTTATTATGGTAGAATAATATATGTAGAAAAAGAAAAAAGAGGTTAGCATGGAAGACTAAGAATTATTGTGGGAAAACTTTTACCCCAAGTGGACCTTTTAGGATATTACAACACCTATTGGGGCAAATAAAGGCCTTGCCACTATCGATGATGTACAAATATTATCGCCTGACCTACATGTTTAAATCATGTAGTTAAGACTACATAATGGCTCACAAGGTAAGAAAAGAAGTAATCACATTACATGTGACTATGTCCATTCATCATCACTTCATATTTAAATTAAAACAATGATGACACCTTTTGAGGTGAAACAAATATTTTACCATAAATTGATAATCATTCGGTCATCATTGCTTGATTTACATACTTCAAGCATAAAATAGAAAAGAAAGGGTAAGGAGTGTTGCTCTATATGTACCTAATTTCATAACTTCAAAAATAAGGCATGGCTCTAACTATGTGAGGCCTTTCTAGTTCATTACATTAAGTTCGAGTTGGATATCTAAATAGGTTCTCAAATTGTTCCTTGAGTCTGAAAAGAATTGATAAGGTATCTAATCCTTACCCATCGTGGGTTTATGGCAAAAAAGGATTAATTCGAGTGGAAGTATCTTTTATGCTCATATTGAGGCTAACACCTCAGGTAGGCATGCGAATTTACAGTCGATAAGCTTTTCACTGCCCAGATAGAGGCTAACACCTCAGAAGGCAGAGCTATTTCACCCTTTTCTAAAATATTGGTAACTTATGCCCCATCCATGTGCCCAGAAGAGGATTTAATGCATGTGCATGTGTACAGTGCATGCGCGGGATCAAACTTACCTTTTATGATTGGACATTTTCAAAGATAATAAAATCCCCCATCCTAAATGCCCTATAAAAGTAATCCTGCAAAGAAAACAAAAAGGCTAGTGAAAAATATGAACAATAT
Source organism: Adansonia rubrostipa (assembly GCA_038381775.1). Taxonomy (NCBI): domain Eukaryota; kingdom Viridiplantae; phylum Streptophyta; class Magnoliopsida; order Malvales; family Malvaceae; genus Adansonia; species Adansonia rubrostipa. The sequence continues at coordinate 22,131 of JBBYHM010353185.1, read as the reverse complement.
ATAAATAAAAACTAGGATAAAGATTTTGTTTTGGAGGAATACAAAAGGTTAAAATATCTTTCATACCCCACCAGAGGACGAGAGGAATATGAAACATTTTACTTTAAAAATCAAAATATCTTATGTACTGCATCAGAGGATCAAAAGAATATGAAAAGTTTCATTTTCATAAAATTTGAAAAATCTAAACTTTTATTTTGGAAAGGGTATCTTGTTATTAAAATAATCTATAAAACACCTCCCATATTTTAGGAGAAATTTCACATATTATTTTAATATCGGAGACATTACCTTAATTTTCAAAAACTTTAATTTTATGGTATAATGATGATAATAATAATAATAATAATAATAAAACTTATCTTGAGACACGGACTTCATCAAAAAGATCAAAATGTCCACTAAAGTACACCTTCGACGCAAAAGTATCCTGTAAACCTAAAGGACTTTATCCTAAAATAAACTACTGAAATGTCCCTTAGATATACCTACGATATGAAAGTATCCGAGTAACCGTAAAGGACTCGACAACTTCATAAACAAATAAACCTATTCGTATTATGAACCCTCGACATAGAAGTAACTAGGTGACCACATAGGACTTGGTTTTAATTTAAATTACTAAAATACACTAAGGTGTACCTTCGACATATAAGTATCTCGATATCCTAAAGGACTCGATAATGATACGAAATAACAATTTTACCTTAAATGGGTAGCTTTGACATTGAATATGACCTAAAATGCAAAAAATTACTAATAGGTCCGTAAACTTTCCATAATTACATTTTAACCCTCAAATGGCTAAAAATGCTAAAAAAACTCATAAAATGCCCAAAATACCTTGAATAGGTCATTTAAGCTGTGAAAAGACCATTTTAACCCTAATGTAAGGTTTTATAAATGCTCCCTAAACTTTTTTAACTTTACAGCATGAAATAAAACACAAAATCAAACATCAACACATCAAAATCTAAACGATATCATACAAAAAATCACAAAGAGCACTCAACCAAGTACCTTTGACCTTAGAACAATTTTTTCAATATTTACAAATAAGCTTTTAAACTTTTTAAAATTACAAAAATTTCCCAAAAGGTTAGGAGCATGAAATACGTTTAAACATATCAAAAAAACATGGAACACACTTAAAGGTCACAACATGGATTTAGCCAAGCCTAGATGGCCATAGGAAAACTTTTGCAATTTAGTCCTTTTGTTTCTATAGTTACAAAATAACCTAAAAAATAAAAAAAATCAAAAAACAAAAAAATCATCAAGATCAGATTTAGCCAAGCTTGGAATCACTCTTCGAATCAAAATTTTGAGAAAAATTTTTTAGCCTCTACAAGTTTCAAATATTACAAAATAATCTAAAACACAAAAATAAAAAACAAGCATAAAAAATTATCCAAAGCCTTAATCATTTTTGGTCAATAATTATTTCAACAAAAATAATTTCTTTCATCACATATTTTCATGAATATCAATATAAATACATGTCAAAATTTTTACCAAGCATAATCATGCCTAAAATCATGGTAAATAATGAAAATATCAACATAAATCAACATGAAAGTGTTAATTAAAAATAACACAGAATATATATATATGTATATGAAAATAACATTATTTCCATCAACAAACACAAATAATCTTGATAAAAATCAACATATTACTAATAAAAATTAAATGAAAAAAGTAAATCAAGAAATTTTGTTCATAGCCATCATACCTAGCCTTTCAACATGGATTAAAATCCATGAGCACAAGCATGATTTTGGCTCACTAAAAGAAAGAGAAATGAATGAAAATAACAACAATTAAAATTTTCTAAGTATTTTTACCTTAAAAATGTAGAAAATAATGTAAAAACTTAATTCACTTTAGTATTTTTGCTATTTTTTGTTGGAAAAGCATTAAGCCCTTCCTAGAAACATCCTTCCCCTTTACATAAAGGAAGAAAGTGGGACAAGAGGGATTAAAATCTCTCTTAGCTGAAAGGCTTCTAGGGAATCCTACCAATTTCCTTTTTTATTTTATTTATTAATTTATTTGTTAATTAATCTTTTAGATATTTCTAGGTTATATCTAGCTTTTAAATAACGAATTTTATATTAGTCAAAAAGCTTAATGTAGGCTAGCCCTAGGTTTTATGATGATTTAAGAAAATATTAATTTAATATATAGTTAAAATGTAACCAAATTGTTTAAGGAAAAATTGAATTCCAACCAAACTACTTCATGTAACTAAATTAATAAATTTTACAATTAAAATAAATATAAATAAAATTTTGAAAAAAAAAGGAAAAAACTAGAGTGATAATATAAAAAATGAATTGAAGGGACTAAATTGTAAGAAATTAAAAGTTATGAATTAATAAATTTATTTGCAAATTTAAACATGTAAAATAACTAATTAAATATCCATTTGAAATTTTTGGATCCAGAAAGAATTAATAAAAATTTAGAGATAGTAAATATTATTAGGCTTTGTCATAAAATTAAATAGGCCTAGTTGGTCCTTGTCAAAAAATTAAACAGGCTTGTTGAAATAATAAAAAATGAGTTTGTTAGGCTTGTAGAGAATGAAATGTGCTTGGCAAGCTTATTGGACTTGTAAGAAAATTAATGGGCTTATTGGGCCTATTAGGAAAATTATTGGGTTTAAAGCCTTTGAAAAGGAAAAATTAAATTTTGGCCTATAAAAAAATTAAATTAATAAATATTTCATATAAAAATTCTAAAAGAAAATTTTGGAAAATTTTATGTACAAGAAAAAGGTAATTAAAACTTTCAAACTCATAAAATTTTACAAGAAAAATTCTTATGGGATAAAATTGATATTTGAAAATTTGAAAACTCATTAACTAATTTAGAGTTTCAAAAACTGAATTAATATGAATTCAATGAAAGTGTTTAAAGAATTTTAAAAATGCTGAACTTAGGAAAATACTACCAAAAAATTTACGGAATAAAATATTTCGTATTTTGGAAATGAGAAATTTCAAAAAACGTGTTCAAATTTTAAAAAAATGAATTAAATTTAACAAATTAATCAAAATATTAATCTATAGAAATGATAAAGATGAAAGCGTAAAGTTTGGAACAAATTTTACTTGAAAATTTTCATGAGCATGACAATAGCAATACAATAAAAATTTCAAATTTAATAAATAAACTTAATAATTTGACACCTTATTGTATAAAATGCCAATGCAAATTTTTTTCTTGAATATATTTTTTACTTTTTGGAGTGCATATTGGTATAAATACTACACAAGTATCGATAAAAATATACAATGGTCAACTCCTAAAATTTCATAAAAGAATCTCAAAAAACTTCTAAAAATGAAAAATTTGACCATGATATCATCTGAAAGATAAATTTCAAATTTTAATAAGACAATATTTAAAAACTAATTTTTCTTTTAAATATTTATCCTTTTCATCCAAGATTTATCCTTTTTGACACTTAAAACTATGTTTTTTTCATCACATGCATATGTGGCCTTTTAGGCATGATTAAAAAGGTCTTGAAAATGCTAATTTTGCCTAGAAAAGGTCAACCTCTATTAGGGCAGTCATTAGACTCTTAATCTCGGATATATGGGACTATTGATAAAAGAGGCCTAGATAGAATTAGGTGTCTACACAATCATTCCACTTTATTTGGTTAAGGAGAAAACTGGTAAAGTTAACATTTTTAATTTTCTTATTAAGTCCAATCTGTTTAATTGGCAAAAGATTCACAAAATTGGAATCTTATCAATTAAGTAGAAGGTTGGTAAGGGTTAATTTTCCTTTGTATTAGGTATAGTTAGTTAGAGTATTGCATGCATAAAAAATAAAAATGAAAAAAAAAACACTTTCTACAGAAGGGCTTATTAGGTTTCAAACAAAATCATGGTTATTTAGTCTTTACTTTGTTACTATGTAGACATCATACTTTTTTGGCTCTTAATTAATTTTTTTAATTGCAGGGTTAGAATGAATTTTCTAGATCTAGGTCCTCCTGGATGAGTTATAAATGATGGAAAGGTCCAAGTAGAGTGTTGGCTAGTTTCCATGATCCTAGTTTATTATAATAAGGCATTTGAGCTTAATTATCCAATTTAAAGTGTAGGTGTTAGATTTGGAAATTGGAGACTTAGGTTTTGAAAATCCAAGAATGTCCACCGTTAACTTGTATATATCTTTGGAGAGAATTAAAGTGGTTATTGATAATATTTGGATGAAAAAGAGACTCATTTTAAAAGTTCAAATCAAAAGTCAGTATAGTGACAAAAGTCAACAATAGACAAAGTCAACTGTAAAAGGTTAACTTTTTAGCCTAGAGTTAGATTTTGAAATTGGAAGAGTTCTACAACTTGGATTTCAAAATTGATTACATAAAAAATGAAATTAAACATGGACTTTAGGTCAAAAAGGTGTAATCAAGACTAGTTTATAGAAGAACCTTAGGAACTTAGAATGTCAAGAATTCTCGAGGGTTTAATCTGAGAAGTCTAGGTTAAATTGAGATTTTTTGGAAGAAAGTTATTATGACAAATTTTTGCTACAGGATGGAACATTTAAATGCACTTTAACATAGGCAAATCATGATCAATTAATGCAGTAAAAAGTTATACTTAGATTACTATAGAATAAGCTTTAGCCGAATTCAACATGTGACAAATAGGTTAATTTTTTTCATCTATTCAAAAGTGGCAGTAATGTAATTTCCTCTAAATTAGTTAAGAGGTTAGTGATTAAACTAGGATTAACTTAGTGTAATTAAAGCTTAAATCACCAACTTTAAGGCCTATAAATAGGAGATATCATCCAAAATTTCGTAACTTTTAAACACGTAGCAAATTTTAAAAAATCTAGAACATTCTCTTTTCCCTCAAGCTCTCATCAGCATTAGAAGGAAGATAAAGCTTGGAGTAGGTATAATTTTTTTCTCTTTGATTTCAATTTAATTAGAATGTTTAATGTTTGATTCATTCTTTTTAATGTTTATAAATGCTTTAGTCATGATGCTTTCTTGTTACATTTGATTCAACCTTGATGATTCATGATGATCTAATGCTCACATCTTGATTTGAGCTATGATTCACTTGATTTCTTGTAGTTTAAAGCATGGTCATATGATTAATTATTGAAATCTACCTCAAATCATGACAAATAAGCTTGATCTTGATGCTTTAAACTTAGTTGAGCTAGGATCTAATGATATTGACCTAAAATTATCAAGTTTAGTTGATGATATCATGATTTGTTAGCTTAATATGGAGTTTAAAGATGAAAAAAATAGAGAAACCTATTTTAGCTAGCTCAAATTTATAGGATCTTGAACTTAATTAATTTAATCTTGTATGATCTTGCTAAGTTAAGCTAGTTTGAGCTAAAATCTAAGTAAAAACTCAAATCTAGTGAAAAATGATGAAATCATAGGTTCTTGAACTTGTTAGAATGTTTGAACAAGGTAGAATAGCTTCCTCTGGGCTCTGCCGAAGAGGATTCTTAGTGAGCTTTAGTTGGCTTTGGATACTTGATGCTTAAATGATGAAACTTAGATGAATTAAGCTGACTTGAACTTGGGTAAGCTGAAATATATGCTTACTTGATTGAATTTAGAAGCTTACATGTTCAATTGATGAGCTTAAATGGTTGAAAGCATGTTTTGATTGTTAATCATGTTAATTGAATTAAATGCAAGCTTGATTTTTTGTGTTTGAATGTTAATCGATGACATTTGATGAGAAAGTGATGTTTGGATGAGCAAATGAATTAGCCATGTTGAATTTGTCTTTAGAATAGCTTTTTATGGATGATTAGCTGCTAGAACTTTTGGTTAGTATTCTACATGCTTGAAAAAATGCATGATAGGATGTTTAAGATGTGTAATTGCTTAAAAGATACCCCAAGGAGAAGCTTTGGTCATTTAATCAATAGGTGAATCAAGGTTTGGTTTTGTTTAATAAACTCATTAATGAGTAACTTGGGGATATTAAACAAAATAGCTTAAATTATAGCTGATATGGAGCAAATAAAAATATTTTTAAGTGTTTAAATGTGCTAGGATAAGTCTAAACTTGGTAAGCCTTAATGTGAGTCAAAATTGTTTAGAGTACTTGGATGCTAGTTTCATCACACAAATGGGTGGCGTTAGTGTGCCATTCACTTGCTAAGAATAAATAATAATGAATAAAATTTATAAAAGCAGAGACATTCGCATAACTCCAAAGCATATTGCCAATGTTGAAAAACATAATTCTAGGTCTTGGCACTAAGAAGTCTTTGTTGATTCCTCATATATGACATTTTTAGAGTACATTTGGTCTTGTTGCTGGATGTTTAAACATCCAAAAGTGTGCTTTAAAAATTTGACAAAAGGCTTCATGATCATAAGTCATGTCAGATCTACTATTGCCATCAAGCATGGTAGTCTCACAAATAGGATATATTTCGGTTAGGTTATAGACCTTAGTAATTTTTGTTAGTATTTTCCCCATAATCCTTATTGTTTGGACTATGAAATAAGTGAGTGAAATGTTCAATTTCTTGATCAAATGAATACAGTAAAATCCCAAAACATGAGCTATTCGCATGGCTATATTTCAAGCCTGATTAGCATTATGAATTGTTTTTGATAAGGATAATCATTTTTTTGTATTTTTCTTATATTTTTAGTTAAAATTAAAATGAATAACATTTCCAACCATGCATGGCTCATCTAATGAGTATTCCAAATGAACCAAGAAGAAATTTCAAAAGGTAAGTTGGTCAGACATGTTAGTGATGCAGTAGTGTCCAATTAAAAACTGTATGTGATAGCCAAAATGATTTTTTTGTATTTTTTGAAGTATAGTGATTTAGAAGTCATTAGAATTTGGTTTAATAATTTTATCTGATAGGAATAATCTAAAGTAAATTTGGAAAGTTTGAAAGGGTAAATCTCTCCTTATTTCGATTTTCACCAAGTTTGGTGTCTACAATTTCGAGTCATTCGGATGCCTCAAACTGATTTTGGGATTCATGTTTAGTGTCCATAGTTCTAGATGTGTCCTATAAAAGATCCCTAGTGGCTCATATTAAAGCTTCCAAGTTGAAGTAAATAAAGTTGATTTTTAATATTGTTTTCAAAGTTGTGATGTTGTCAATTTAGTCCAATTATGCTATTTTTGTGATTTCTTTTAAATGGAGTCAAATTAGATAAAAATATTAAAATTAGAGTCAATTAGTGAGTATTTTTAGAGTCAAATGTTTTCGTAGAAATTTTCTTTTATAAACAATTTTTGCTTTGAATGAGTTGTAAATTTGAACTACTCCCAATAAAAGTTTTAGGATACATATGTTGTTGATATTTGTTTGATTTGGAATAAATAAACAGGGGATTATGATTGAACACTTATGATTGAAATCGAGAAAAAAAATTTGGATCCACGTGACTAGTTGGTACCAATTCTTGGGCATCATAAGAGGGATCAAGTCCTTACTTGTGGTGTAACCAGGTCTTGAGCCCAACTTTATAGATCTTTCAAATAAGCAAATCATAAAATCATTCCTTTAGAGTTTCGTAACTCTTTAGTAAATGGTTTTAATAGGTGACCAATTACAGCTACAGCCAAAACAGATTGGTAGTGACTCTTTAACCTAGTCACTCTTGTGTTTCAGTATGGGAGCTTTAGGCAAGCTATTCATTCTAATTAACTGGGACCTTGCAATGATTAGAAGTGTTGTCTGCTATGATATATTAAGGCTTATATCTCAATACATTATGATAGATAACAAGAGTTGTCTTTAAGCATTTTCAATGCTCACCTTGTCAATATCATGACCAAGAACATTTTGAGGAACTAAGCTTTGATGCATAAGAATCTTATAATTATAATATTTTGCAATTCTTTGCAATACTTTTTAAGTTCCACGGGCTTCATCCAACTATGCTTTCATGATAGTCAATTATAATACAAAAATGAAAGAAAACCTTATGTAACTAAACTAGTTACAGGTATGCAATTAATTGACTGTGCATCTCATGTCCCAATCTTGATTGATTCAAGGGCATACACTAACATTAATAACATGCAACTCCAAGAATCTAGGTTTTTATTCAAGGTTTATAATAAGGTTATAAGGTATAGGTGAAAGAAAAGATGATAAGAAAATTACAAATAATTAAAGAGCTAGAATAAGCATTTAAATATCTTGTTACCTCACATCTTGATTCTCAATGTATAGCTATACTAGGACTTCATAAGTTTCATTTCAATGCACCATGCACATCTTCTCTTTTTTTCTCTTTTGTGTTTGCTTTTTTTTGTTCTTTTGTTCTTTTGTTCTTTTTTTTTTCCTGTTTAAATTTTAAAGACGAGATGCATGATACATCAACACAACATATTTACATAATTTTTTCCTTTAAAAAATAATCCATAAATAATAGAATGAGCTAAAACTTATGCTTGAAGAATTTTTTATAGAAAAAAAATAATGTTTTTGCACACAACACACATATTAGTAAACTAATTAACATAAAAAAAGAACAAAATAAGATTAAGCACCAATAAATCGTCTTTGGCTAAGCTTATCAAACCAAGAGCATGCTCATCTAACGTTCATGTCATCACAATTTCTCAACATTCTCAATCAAAGCATGTAAAGTCAAGCTTAATTCAATTCAGGTGCATGATTAACATTCAAAATCATGATGTTAACACTTAAAGCTTAGATCTAACATATGAACATCATATTTCATCAAATTAATCTTCTATTTTAGCTCACCTAAGCTAAATCTAACTTTAGTGCATCAAGATGAAACCAAATCATCATTAATCATGCTTGTCATGAATTAAACTTATCTGAATGCTCCTTAAGCTTATTTTAATTGGCCGATCATCATTTAAGCTCACTAACATGTGATTGCATCTCTAAATCAATTAATTTCAACTTAAATGCATAGATATTAGCTCATTTAAACTGTAATCATCAAGATCTAACAAAATAAAGCTAACCAAAGCTAGATCTAAGCACTTCACCATTTTTAACATCATGATCTCACCAACAACATAATTTAAGCTCGATTTCAACTAGATAATCATCAAATCATGTTTAGATCTTTATGAAATCAAGTAATTATAAACTAAATCATGATTTGAACATCATATTTCCAAGAAACAAGAAAGCCAAACTCAAGAGATCAAGGAAGCATGCTAGCTAAATCAACATGGAAGCATTTTCAAGCAATATTCAAACAAAAATCATGTAATTGAGCTACACATCAAAAGATTAGGGAGAGAAAATTACCTCAAGAGCTTTTCTCCTTTAAGAATTTGAGAGAATTTTTTTAAAGTAAAAATGGCTAAATGTGTGTGAAATAAATAACCACCACCTATATTATAGAATTTAGGTGGTTGACTAAATCTAAATCACCCTACTAACCTAGATAAAATGACTAAAATACCCCTTTCCCATGATGGCAGAGCGAAATCCTTTATTTAACATGTTCAAATTTAGCCAAGCTACATAAATGGACCAACTTTGTGCAATTTTTTATTATATTCAATTAAACATGATGTGCACTTGTAAATATTCAATTTAATGTTCTTATTTATCATAAAAATAAACTTTAACAACTCTTTCTCTAAAAATTCAAAATATCCTATCTTGGAACTCTCAGATTAGTCTCTCGAGAATTCTCAACACATTAATCTCTAAGGTCTTTCTCAAACTAGAGCCCATTTTCAATTTCATTTTAGTCTAAACCAATTGTGAAGCTCAAGTTCTAGAATTTATCCAATTAAAAATCAAACTTTAGACAATATAGTTGACTTTATTTATCCTTGACTTTTGTCTTTTTATTGACTTTCGATTTTGACCTTTAAAATAAGTCTTTTTTTTCATTCAAATGACTTCAATAACCACTCTAATTCTCTTAAAATATGTACACTAGTTAACTTTTTTCATACTTAGATTTTTTAGACCCAAGTCTCAATTTTCCAAATCTAGCACTTACCCACAAAATTGGACAATTGAGCTCAAATGACTTTTCTCATTAAACTAAGCCCATGGAATCCTTCTAAAACCTAGGTTGAACCTTCCCATTATCAATAACTCATTTGAGAAGATCTGAACTAAAAAAAATATCGACTAGCCTTAAGATCGAGAAAGAGTCAATTAAGGGGTCTAGACAAACTAAGGTGTCCATGATTATCATTCGATTTTTAAGCCTTAACCACCACTTGAATCCAAGCCCATCTCTAAGCCATCAATCAACTATTTCTTTAAATAATCATGGATAATTAAGAGACACGTTTTGAATTTTCCCATTTTCCCTACTTTTTGGCTATTATATATATATATATATTGTTATGATAATTATATGATATAGCTAGCCTTTCTTGTGTGATTAAAATGAAAATGCATCCATAGGAATTGGATCAAATATTATTTTTGAATCAAGGCCTTTGTCTCAAGTCAATCACCACCTTAACGGGGAAGATGTCAAAGGGGTGCCTAGTCCAAAAATACCTTTCTTGAACTAAACCCATAAAGTTATTTTAATAAAAACTCAAAACTTTACCTTACCAAAGGAGCATAGTAAACATCAAATTTGAAAAAAAAAAGCATGGTTGAAGGGAAACCTCAACTTCATGCTTATTGAAATAGAATAAAATATTTATTCAAATTAAACATATGCAATGAAAAGTAAACAATAAATACTCTAATTTTCTCTAGATCTTAGGTTAAGATCTATATACGGTCGATTTTGGATTTCAAAACACAGATCTAAAAGAGATTTTACCTACTCAAAGGTTCTTCAAACTAGCTAGAAGGCTTAAGAATCCTTAACCAAAAGGTAGGAAGCATCTGGCTTCTTTTACATACAACAAAGAACAATTCTAAGAAGTCATAAGGATGTGAGATAATACGATGCAAAAAGGTAGTAGAGATGTGGCAATGGCAATATTTTGCCTCCAATGGATGGTTGCTACTCTTTCTAATGCTAAAATTTTTACTTTTCTATTAGATCAAGATTCTAGATCTCTAAAGATCAAAGTGATGGAAAAAGCTTAAGAGAGCGTAGGGATTGTACCAAACTTGGTAGATATCTTAGGGTTTTTGTGCCCTAAGTTTTTTTACAGCCATCTTGGCCAAAAACTATTAATGATGTATATTTATATATCTAAAACTAGGTTAGGCTTATCTAATGGGTCAACCAAGCCAAATACTACCAAACCCAATAGACGGCGCTAACTTGGTGTTTCCATAGAGATCCAGGTAAAACTCTTTTACCTTATCCATTTAGAATTAGGCTCACACATTAAATATTTAATATCCTAGCCTAATCGAACACAAATAGAGCCCACCACTATGATGCTAACTCATATAAAGTCCAATAAGATTTGTTCAAACTAAGACCTATTTGACTTAATTATTAGAATTCTTATGCCAAGTCCTATTTACATGCAAGAGCATTTGCTTGTTAATTAAATTTCTCACATAAGTAAAACAATTTTAATTCATGTATATATTATTAAATAATTATTTAATTTGTCAAAAAAATTATCTAGCCCAAAACCAAGATATCCGAATTTATATGCCTACTATTAGACATAATCTTGATAAATCATTCTTATCTTTAATGTCACATTAAGACATTTTTAATTAGATTTCACAAATCTAATTTATGTCTCTAATAACAATTTAACTAAACTAGTTCAATTAACCCTTCCATTATACCTTCTATTTAATTAAGTCATGCTTGATAAAATCCAAATTTAATCCAATAGATTGCCTTATTGTATGCTACCCATTAGGTTCCTAATATTTTGGCAATGAA
>JBBYHM010353185.1:0-10204 GCA_038381775.1 Adansonia rubrostipa | reverse complement strand
ACATTCATATATCAAGAGTAAGATCTAGCAACCTATCATGACCAAGGAAATGTTAAAGAGTCAATATTGTTAGCGTAAGCCTTGCAAGCCAATTGCATTTGCTTGTGATGCACTAGCTTTTAGTTATTTTGTGTAAAATACATTATATATTGTCAATATTAATGAGTTCTTTCTTTATCCATAAGTTACACCATAATTGTTATTAATAGCTTAAGAAGATAAAGCTTACAAAACAAACTGAGTTACAATTATGAGATCTTTATACATCAAAGTCATGTTTCTAAAACTATTCTCAGTTATCATATTTTCAAGATAGGGCATTGATAATGCACAAAAGCTAGCATTTGTTAAGTCTTCATGCGTATGATACATGCAACTGATCTCATGAGTTGAAGTATAGTGATAATTGAGGATAACATATAAGTGATTATTCTGGTAACAAGTTCACTGAACATGACCCCCTATGAGATTTCCATTTGGTATTTCACTAAATGTCTATGAAAATACTCTTATGTGCCAATCGTGTAAGTAATCCTTAGACTTGAGACACCAAGTCACATTGTATGTGAATTATCATACTTAAAAATAATCACAATTAGGTCCATTATGATGGATGCCTAAAGTTGGGTTGTTTTAGGTATATTATGAAGCATACTGAAGGTGGATGAGAGGTCTAGAGAGGATTTATCACCCCAAGTGTATGAAAGGGCATGTTTTAGTTATTCATAACCCATGTTAACTTAGAAGTCCTTGGCTGAGGTAATACTAATTATGGAGTTAACACTTAAAGGTTGTAAGACTAATATGGTTGGGCTAAAAGTATAGTTTTTCCTAGATTTATAATGAAAGGATAGAATTACATTAACATACTATACATCGAAAGGCCTATCAAACCGTATTGTCTCTCCTAGCATTTGGGTGGACATGATGCATGCTATATACCACTCATGGTCTATAAATATAAATATTCTTAACTGAATTATTTTATATTTATTGTCAATGTGTTAAGGGCCTAAACGGTCACATGCATAAAGGTCATTTTATGGAATTAAAATGGGATTAGATTAAATTATAAAGATATTGATCTCTAAAGGACTAAATTGAATAGTTCAATAAAGTCCAAGGGTTTAAGTGCAAATATACCAATAATGATATATTCAATTTAACCTAGCCGTTTATAAAGTATTTCATCGTCTCTTTATATATGGAGATTTACACCACATTTTGTTGACAATAAGATAACTGCATGCCAAAAATCTTTAAGAAAGAAAAACATTTTCTTGTTCTCTATGCTTTAACATGGCAAAGGTGATAAATCAAAGGGAAGGTTTATGAAACCTAAACCACTAGCATGGCTCTTGAGAAAACATGATCCCTACATTAGTGAAGGTTTCTTGAGTCACCTGTATGAATCATAGTTGGAGGCTGGACAATTTGACAGCTTTGATTTGCAACAACTGAGCTTGGAGTGCAAGAACAAGCAAATTCGAATCTAACCAAGGGTCTCAATAGTCTTGGTTTAAGGTATGATTCACGTTTTCATGTTGTTGAATTTCTAGATTAATTAAAAACTCATAAGTTGATCCTTTAGGGAAATTCAGTATCTAATTTTATTTATTCCATTATATACGTTGTTTATTTAATTCTGATTAAATTATTTTGCTTTTATTTTTTATTCTTTTAAGCATGATCGAAATTCCAATAAATATGACCTCAAAGAAACATTTTAGTAACCAGCCTTGTAGTGTAATTTAGTCTTTTCACCAAATATCCTGAAAAACAATGAGCATGGTGCAATGTCTACTCATGTATCAATCCATTAGTTTCTGCAACTTACGGTTAACCTTATGAATTTAGAGGAAGCATTTCTTCCTAAATTCATCATGCCTTAGCCAATGACTTTATCAAGTTAACCAAAACCAATAACATATGAGATATGTCCTTGATGTCACTCAAAATAGTGAATCCTCTCTTGATCGCTCATCCACCTTCATATGGTTCATGCCATACCCAAAACCATCTTACTTTAGGCATCCATTTGTTGTGGACCCATTGTCACAACATGGCCTAGATACGAATTCTGACTAGCCTGACTTAAAATAGTAGGTGTATCCTTCATTCCTATATATATCTGCATATCATTATTCTTTAATTTTTAGGGGCCATATCATTATTATTTTTTTTATTTTTCGTGTTTGGGGACAAGTCATCGAGATGAATTGTTTACGCAACTTAATCCTAAATAGTCATCACAAAATGACCATTTTTTTAAGTCGCCACCAATTTATTTGGCTAGGTGAGGTTAGTCACCTATTAGAATTCATATTTCAGGTTATAAAACCCTTAAAAACAAATTCCAAGGTCCACAATTGTACCAGAGATCATATAAAAGGGTCCAAAAATCGGTTCAATCACAAGAAAGGATTTAACCTTCTTGTGATGCTCGAAAATCAGTATCTATTAATCCCATGTTAACTTAAATTCTAATTTTTATTCGATTCCAATATTTGATATTTGATTATAATTCCCATATGGAAAAATTTTCATAAAATAAATATATTAGTTTGCATGAGAAAATAGGGTTTTTAATATTTTGGAAAAGCATAACATCTTTTGCACCCTTCCGGAGAACCAAAAGAATATGAAGGGTTTTATCATTCTTTTTCATACACACCAGAGACCTAGAAGAATATGATAGGTTTCAAAAATCAAAATATCTTTTCATCTTGCTGGATAACTAGAGGAATACAAAAAGTTTTATATTTATAAAATTTGAAAATCTTAATTTTGCTTTAAAAAGGATATCTCATTATTGAAATAATTTGTAAAACCTCTCTTATATGTTGAGAGAAACTTCGCGTACTATTTTAACATTGGAGACATTGTCGTAATTTAAAAATATTTCAATTTTATAATAAATAATAGAATTTGTCTTAAGTCTCAGTTAGATGGAAATTACTAAACCTGACTTTAACGATCCAAATTTGGCCAAAATGACCAACATGTCCTCTAAAGCACACCGCTGACAAAAAAAATATCCTGGTGACTCTAAAGAACATGATTCTAAAATAAACTAATGCAATGTCCTTAAGGTTTACCTTTAACATATAAGTATCCGATACCTTAAAAGATTCCATAACTTTATAGATGAATGAGCCTATTCCTACTATACACTTTTAACATATAAGTATCCTGGTGATCATATAGGGCTTGGTTCTAATGTAAATTACCAAAATACCTCTTGGGAGTACCTTTGACATATGAGCATCCTAGTAACCCTAAATGACTTGATAACTTCATAAACAGATAAACCTATTCCCACTATACTCCTTTAACATATAAGTATCCCAATAATTACTAAAATACTAAAATACCCTTAAAGTGTACGTTTAACATATAAATATCCCGATAACCTAGAGTACTTGATAGTGGTATGAAATGATAATTATACCCTTATGGGTAACCTAGGCATAAAAAATGACCTAAAATGCAAAGATTACAAATAGGTCCCTAATTTTTTCAAAATTGCATTTCATACCCCTACTGAAAAATGAAAGGAATATAAAAAGTTTTAATACTTTCTACACTCCTCCAAAAGATGAGAAGAATAATAGAAATATTTCTAAAATATCAAAAACATGGCATTAACCCTAAAATACAAAGTTTTGCATAATAATCTTTACACTTTTTTAAATTTGCAAAATAGTCCCTATATGAAATAAACATCACAAAATAATATCTAACACGTTATAAAAATTATGGAAATCATACCAAAGATCACAATAAGCATCTGACAAAGAACCAATGGCCTTGACATAATTTTTTATTTTTGCAAATTAGTCGTTAACTTTCTAAAATTATAAAAAGGTCCCCAAAAGGTTAAAAATGTATAAAATACATTTAAACATGTTAAAAGTGTATGTAAAACACTCCTAAAGGTGTATGGAACATTCGACCAAACATGGATGGCCTTAAAATGAACATTTTAATTTTTACAATTTAGTTCCTATATGAATTAAAACACAAACTTAAATATTAAACATATCCAAATCAACATGGGACTCATAAAAAAAACCTACATAATGAATTTGGCTAAACACAAATGGCCTAGGAACAAAAATTTTGCAATTTTGGAAATAAGTCCTTAAACTTTTTAAAATTGTAAAATAACCAAAAAATGTTAAAAAATGCATGAAACATAATTATATATATATATATATATATATATATTAGAATAAGCATGAAAACACTTCTAAAGATGTCCACATGATTTGACCAAGCTTGGATAGCCATAGAAAAAATTTTGCAAATTTTACAATTTGGTCCCTAAGATTTTCATAATTACAAAATAGCCTAAAAATAAAAAACATCACACAATCATACGTGTAAGTTTGGCAAGCATGGAAATACCCTTCCAAGGCTTTCAAAAATTTTGGAAAATAATTTTTGAGCCTTAAAAAATTTAAAATATAACAAAATAATACAAAATATCACAAAATCAAGCATAAAAAATTATTCAAAGGCCATTATAAGTTTGGGCCAGCATGCATTTCACTAAGAAAATAAATTTTCCATCACATAGTTACATGAATATTAACATATGCATATATCATAATTTTTACCAAGCATAGATATGCATAAATACATCATAAATAATGAATAAATTAACATAAATCAGCATGAAAATATTAAGAAAAATAGCACAAAATATATAAATGAAAATAGCATTATTCATATCAACAAACATGAATTAATTTGATGAAAATCAAGCTATTTCTAGAAAAAATCAAATTTAACAACAAAATCAATAAGCGTTGATCATAGCTTTCATACATGGGCTTTTAACAGGGATCAAAATTCATGAGATCAAGTATTCACAAAGCTCACAAAAAAGATTAAATATAATAGAAATAAACAAAAATCAAGAGTGTTCCAAGTGGATTTACCTTAAGATCTTGAAAAACTGGAAAAACACTTAAGTAATTTGGTGAATTTTTAGTGTTTTTTGGCTATGGATTCATGAACATCCTCCCCCTTATTTAAAAAGAGGAAAGTTGACCAAGGAGGCTAAAATTTCTCCTTATACAAATGCCTTCTAGCCATTTCTCAAAGTTTATTTCATTAGTTTCGTTTTTATTATTACTTTTTTATTTTTTATTTTGATAAGATTTTTATTAATTATTTTTGTCATTTTGCAAGATGATGCCATGATCGCCATCTAGAAATATGAGAGTGAAAATTTTAATTTGATCAAGAACAAATTATAGGGACTAAATTGTAACATTAAAAATTATGTATCCGAAGAATAAAATTTCATATAGCAAATTTAATTAAAAATTTAATCAAAATAAGATTCTCGGGCTTGTTAGAAAACAAAAAAGGGCTCATTGGGCTTGTCAGAAAGTTAAAGGGCTTATTAAGGCCATTAGAAAAATTAATGGGTTTTAAGGCCCATGAAATGGAAAAAATAAATTTTGACCTATTAAAAATATAATTAATAAAATTTTCATATAAAAATTCAAAAAGAAATTAAGAACTCCAAACTCATAAAATTTTACAAGAAAAACATTTATGGAAGAAAATTGTCATTTGAAAAAAAAATGCAAAACCTATAAAATAAATTAAATTTTTAAAAACTGATTTAATATAAATTTAACGAAAATATTTGAAGAATTTTAAAAATTATAAACTTAGAGAAATCCCACGAAAAAATTTACAAAGGAAAAATCGTGTCTTGGAAAAAGGAAATTCCAAAAATATGTTCAAATTTTATAAAAATGAATTAAATTCTACACATTAATCAAAATATTAATTTATGAAAATAATTAAAGATGAAAACTTGAAATTCAAAACAAATTTTACTTGAAAAATTTTATGAGTATGATACTTGCGATACTGTCAAAAATTCAAATTTTAGTCCTAAATTTTGACAACTTGATACTTCATGGTAAAAAATGCCAATATGAAATTTTCCTTGAAATTTTTTTATTTTTCAAAGTGAGTATTGGCATAAATATTACATGGGTATCAATAAAAATATACAATAGTCAACTTTCCAAATATTATGAAAAAATCTTAAAAATGAAAAATTTGACTACGATAATATGTACAAAAATGAATCTCAAAGGCTCAAAAGAATAAAGTTAAAAGCTAATTTCTTACCTTAGTATTCATCTTTTTTTATCCAAGATTTGTTCTCTATGACCTTTGAAATAGCGATATTTCTATCACGTGCAATGCGGCCATTATGGCTGAAGAGGTCTGGAAAACGTCTCGTCTATCTTGAGAAATCAACCTTCAACAGGCAGCTATTAAATTCTTGGTCTTAGATTTTTTTGGATTGTCAGAGAAAGAGCCTAGGCAAAATTAGGTGTTAACAGCTACTTCTTTTTAGTTATTCCTGAGAATTAGGAACAGGGTAATGACTAAAATAGTTACGATTTTGTTTGGGCTGTATAAGTCTTTTTACAAAAAAAAAGTATTTCTTTACATATATATAACCAACGACATCAATCTTTTACATTTAAGTGCCAATTTCATAGGGACTGAGCCATTAGCTACTTTTGGACTTTTAAAATTCTTAGTGCCAATTTTGTAAGGACTAACCCATTAGTTACTTTTGGGCTTTTAAATTCTTTGTAAGGACTAACACATTAGTTACTTTGAGGCTTTTAAATTCTTGGTGCCAATTTCATAGGGACTAAGCCATCATCTACTTTTGGGCTTTTTAAATTCTTGGTGCTAATTTCACAAAGACTAAGCCATCAGCTACTTTTAAGCTTAGTGCCAATTTCGATTAGGCTGAGGCCATAATCTACTTTTGGACTTACTATAAATTTTGACTAGGCTGAGGCCATCATCTATATTTGAGCTTAGTGCCAATTTTGACATTGACAAAGCCATCAATTACTCTTGGGCTTGGTGTCAATTTCGATTAAGCTGAGGCCATCAACTACTTTGGGCTTTTAAAAGCTTTTTTCACTTACTTTACACAAAATCGCAAGAGAAGGTCAGTCTTTTTCACTTACCCTACATGGGATCACATGAAAGCCCATTTTCTTAAAGCCTTCTTCACCTACCTTACACAATATCACATAAAGAGGGTAGCTTTCTTCACCTACCCCATATAGGATTGCATGAGAAGGTCATTTTCTTAAAGCCTTCTTCACCTATCTTACATAGGATCACATGAAGAACCTAGCC
The DNA here is from genome assembly GCA_038381775.1 of Adansonia rubrostipa. Taxonomy (NCBI): domain Eukaryota; kingdom Viridiplantae; phylum Streptophyta; class Magnoliopsida; order Malvales; family Malvaceae; genus Adansonia; species Adansonia rubrostipa. The sequence continues at coordinate 3,001 of JBBYHM010353185.1, read as the reverse complement.
TTTCTCATCTAATACAAGTTGCATGAGAAGGCCATTTTTTTAAAACATTTTTCACCAACCTAACATAAGATTATATGAAGAGATCCGTTTACTCATCTACCTTACACAGGATCAAATGAAGAGGATCTCTTACTTAAAACTTCACTTACCATACATAGGATAGAATGAAGAGGGTACTTTAGTCAAAACTTTGCCTACCCTACACAGGACTGAACAAAGAGGATATCTAAAAGAAAACTTTGCCTACCCTTTACGGGATTGAATGAAGAAAAGATCTTAATGAAAACTTCACCTACCCTTCATGGGATTGAACGAAGAGGATATCTTAATAAAACTTTGCCAACCCTTCACGGGATCAAATGAAAAGGGTATCTTACTCAAAACTCCACCTAGCCTACACGGGATTGAACGAAATAGATTTAAATCTCCTTCACCTACCTTTCATAAGATTGGATGAAGAGGACATCTTAATGACAAACTTAAATCCTACTTCACCTACTACCACAACATGGCCCGGATATGAATCCTAAATAAGCCCGACTTAAATGGCCTTCGCCCTTATATTTGTTAAATTTATCAATATTTTATATTCTCTTATTTTTATAGGCCATATCATTATTGACATTTTCTTATTTTATGGACTAGGTAGTCGAGATGAATCAGTCACTCGACTTAAGCTTAAGTAGTCATTATGAAATAACTATTTATTTGGAGTCGCCACCAATCTATTTGGGCTAGGTGAGATTGGTCATTTACCAAGTTTGTATTTTAAGGGTAATGAAACCCAAAATACAAACTCCAAGGCCCACAATCACACCAGAGATCATATAAAAGGGTTTGGGAGTCGACCCTTTCGTGATGCCAGCAAAATCAGTACCTTAATAATTATATTTTAACTTGAATCTTAATTTTTATTCGATTTCAACATATGGCATTTAATTATAGATTCTCGAAATAATAATTTTTAAAATAAATTTATTATTTCGTGTTAGGAAGATTAGGTTTTCAAAATTTTGGAAGTCAAAATCTCTTAAGTACTTCATCGTAAGACCAGTAGAACACAAAAGCATTTTATCATTCTCCTTTGTATCCCAATGGAAAACCAGAAGAACATAAAAGGTTTTAAAATTAAAAAGTATCTTTTACGCCCCTGTGGAAGGCCAGAGGAATGCAAATGGTTTTATTATTATTTTTTCAAAATTTGTTAGATCTCAATTTTCATTTTGAAAAGGATATCTCCATATTAAAAAATCTGTAAAACCTCTCTCATATTTTGGGAGATATTTTACGTATTACTTTAACTTAGAGACATTGCCTTAATTTTTTAAAAAGAAAATTTCATATTTTATTGAAAATATCTATAAAACTTCCTAAAACTCAATAACAATCTAAAATGACAAACCTATTCCTAACGTGTTCCTTAGCCGCAAAAATATCCTTGCAATCACATAGAACTTGGTTCAAATGAAATTACCAAAATGCCCTTAAGGTATACCTTTGCCATGAAAGTATCTTAGCACCTCTAATGGATACTAAAATAACCTTGGAAGGCTGAATGAATCCTAAACATTCCCTTTTGGGATAAAAGCATCTCAGTCAGGAAAATTATGAAAATGCCTCTAGGTATACCTTCAACATAAAAGTATCCTGGCACCCCTAATGGACACTAAAATGACCTTAGAAGGCCGAATGAATCCTAAACATTTATTTTTGGCATAAAAGCATCCCAATGAGAAAAATTATGAAAATACCCCTAGGGTATGCCTTTGACGTAAAAATATCTCGGTACCTCTAGTGGACACTAAAATGACCTTAGAAGGCTGAATGAATCTTAATCATTCACCTTTATCTCGATTAAAAAAATTACAAAAATACCTTTGGGGTATTCCTTCGACATTAAAGTATCCCGGTACACATAATGGACACTAAAATGATCTTAGAAGGTTGAATGAATCCTAAACATTCACCTTTAGCATAAAAGCATCTCGATGAGAAAAATTACAAAAATGCCCCTGGGTATGCCTTCAATAAGAACATATCTTGGTGCCTCTAATAGACACTAAAATGACCTTAGAATGCTGAATGAATCCTAAACATTCACCTTTGGTATAAAAGCATCCTGGTAAAGAAAATTAAGAAAATGCCTCTAGGGTATACCTTTGACATGGAAGTATCCCAGTAACCCTAATAGACACTAAAATGGCCTTAGCAGACTGAATGAATCCTAAACATTCAACGTTGGCATAAAAGCATCCCAGTAAGGAAATTTACAAAATGCCCCTAGAGTATACCTTCGACATAAAAGTATCTCGATACCCTTAATGGATAGTAAAATGATCTTAGAAGGCTGAATGAATCCTAAACATTCACTTTTGGCATAAGAGCATCCTGATGAGTAAAATTATGAAAATGCCCCTGGAGTCTACCTTCGACATGAAGTATCCCAATAACCTTAAAGAACTCGAAAAGACAAGTAATGATGATGTTTACTCTAAGTGACTATTTAGATTACAAAAATGGCTTAAAGTACAAAAATTGCTAATGAATACTTAAATTTTTCAAAATTAAATATTAGTCCTAACTAGGTTTAAAATGCTAAAAAAGATATATTTATTTTTTACCTAAAAACACTCTAAATAAGCAGTTTAAATTTTAAAATAACCTAACATTCAAAAATACCATTAAGTCCTTAAATTTTCAAAAATTATATTTCACACCCTAAGGAGAACCAAAAGAACACGAAAGGTTTTTTTTTATAATTTTAGCATCTCATCAGAGGACCAATGGAATGCTAAAAATATTTAAAACAATCTAAGTGGATGATTTCATGCTAAAGATAACCATTTTGTCCTAAAAATGCTAGATTTCCCTAAGGGTCCTTAAACATTTTTTATTTTACACTTAGGTACCTAAGTAAAAAAAAAAACCTAAATCATCACAAAATATAATTAATCAGGTAAAAATCAGCATGTAAATCATGAAGAGCATCCATATGAAGGTT
>JBBYHM010353148.1:2778-23201 GCA_038381775.1 Adansonia rubrostipa | reverse complement strand
ATATATTTATTAATAAAATTTAATTTATAATTAATTTTTAATTAATAATAATTAAATTTATAAAATAAATATAATCTCCGTGCGAAAAGGGGCGGGGCATGATACTAGTTTATAATTAAAACTGAGTCCTGGAGACTTATAGGTTTTTTTATTTAAATGTTCAAGAACAAAATCATCCTTTTGCTAAATGTTTTGAAAGGAAAAAACAAAAAAGAAATAAAAATGGCTTGGGAGACAAAAAGAAAAAGAGGAGATGAAGGTGAATAAGAGAGAAGGAAAGAGAAAAAAAAAGAGAGAGGTGGCTAAAGAGAGGTCGGATGATTACTGATCAGCATAGGTGGTTGGCCGGAAAGAAAAACAATGGAGGAAAAGAAAATCAAGAAGAAAAAAAGAAAAAAAAGGGAAGAGCTGTTAGCAAAAGAGAGGATAAGGGAGAAGAGAAGATTAGGCAGCCTCAACAGCTGTCTTGACGTGGCCCATGAGGCTTAGGCAATCGGCGATTGAAGAAAAAAAGTAAGAAAAAGAAAAAGGAAAAAAATAAAAAAGTATAACTATAAAAATTTCATGCTTTTGTTTTGTATTATTAATGTTTAATTTCTATAATTAATAAAAAAGAAAACAAAAAAATATTTTTAACTTTTATAAAATAAAAAAGGAGATGAAGGAAAAATAAAAAATTTTCGAAAAAGAAAAATTGTAGTTTTTGTTTTTTTCTTACTATAGTTTTAATTTTTTATGATTTATTATTTTCATAAAAAATAAATTATCATTGAAAATATTAATAAACTTTTTATTTTTTATTAATTATTTTAAAAAAATATGAATTAAAAATAACAATAGTTGGTTTATTCCTTTTTGATTATCAAATTCACTTTAAAAAATATTCAAAAAATATAAAAATAATAGGATAATTCTTTTTTAAATTTGGTTATTTCTATAATTCATAAAAAGTCGTTGTTTAAATTTTTAATAATTAAGAAAAAGATGAAGGGAAAACTTTCAAAAAAGTCAAAATAGAAAATTCAAGAAAAATAGTTGTAGATTTTGCTTTTCTTATTATTGTTTTTTTAATTTTTTAAAATTTCTTATTTTCATAAAAATAAATAAATATATATTTAGTCAATGATTTTTGCATAATTTTCAATTCTTAGGTATTGAAAATTTTTAATATTTTTTTATTGTTGATTGGTTTTTAAGGAATAATAATAATAATAATAACCCTTTTTTTATCGAATTGAATTTAGAAAAATTCAAAAAGATAAAAAGATAATAGAATGGAGAAATTAAGATAGATAATCCGGTTAAATTTTTTATTATCGTTTTTCTTTGTTCAATCTTTCATCGCTGATTTTCTTTAAAAAATTTTAATTTCAAATAATTTAATAAATTACCATATATATATATATATATTTTAAAAAATGTAATTGCTACAACATCGCGTGAGAAAAATCTATTTATGTATAAATTAATTAGCTAAGATTACACCAAAAAAATCTATTTATGTGTAGATTAATTAGTTAAGATTAAGTATTATTGTTTCTTTAAAATGCATAAAAGCATGGATTTTAAATTTACAAATATTTATAAGTATTTAAAATTCACCATTAAATAGATATATAACAAATCTAAGATTTAAAAAATTAGTATGAATGTTACATTTACATGTATTTTATTACCCAATTTACACTATTTTTGAAATCCAAATCCATTTTCTAAAATTCAAATATGGACACATCCTAGTATAATTTTGTTAATCTTTGGTAGTATAATTTGGTTTTAGTAATTTTTTATATAACTTAGTAACCTCTTACAGAATTTTAATGATTTTTTAATAATTTTGTTAATTTTTTGAAAACCTTTGATATGATTTTGGTAATTTCTGGTATGAATTTTGTACTTTTGATATAATTTTAATAACCTTTGATATAATTTAATGTTATACTCTTTAATATAATGTTGATAACTTTTAATATAGTTTCAATAGCATTAAATAGTTTTTGTAACCTTTGATATTTGATAATCTTTCATATAATTTTGATAACTCTTCTCGTATATAATTTAGGTAATGTAATTTTAAAAGAAAGAAAATTGATTCTACAATGTATTATTCAACCAAAAAACATTACAATATATAGAAAATGAAAATAACTAATCAGCTATTAATTCCCTTAAGTCTAGTTATTGTAGATCTTCCTTTTTAAGGAATCTCCTTGTTTAAAACCTAAGAAAAATTTCAACAATAAAAACAAAATCAATTGCTAAAATCAAGAATCAATAATTGATTTAATTCCTACAAATCAAGAAATAACTCTTCGATCCTACGTTCCTAAATTAACTGAGACTCCTCTTTAAATTAGTGCATAGACGTCTATCATCTTGAGCTTGCTGATAAGAAATTCATAGTTAGGTTTGAATAGTTCTTTTGTAAGAATATCTACTATTTGTTGTGATGTTAGAATGAATGGCATACAAATAGCTTTATTTCAATTTTCTCCTTTATGAAATGTCTATCAATCTCAACATGTTTTGTTTAATCGTGTTGAACTAGATTCTATAGAATGCTAGTGGTTGTTTCATTTTTCTCAATACAACTTCATAGGCATAGTTGCAAGTCTTCGCAATTGATTTGTGTTTAGTTTTGGCACTACTTCGAGCAACTACAACTTTGTTTATTATTTCTCCACGTCACTAAGTCCCCCATGCAAACATGTAATAGCTTGATGTTGATTTTTTATCTATAATAGATCCTGCACAATCTACATCAGTTTATGCTTTAATGCACCATAAATCATTCTTTTCAAAGAATAAACCATTATCTAAATAACACTTCAAATACCTTAGAATTTGGTACATAGTTTTACAAAGTTTTCTCGAGGCAAAATGAATGATTAGCTCACAACACTAATAGCAAAATGCAATATCAAGCCTACCATGGACAAATAGATAAGCTTTCCAACTAGTTTTTGGCATCGAGTTGAGTTCACTAGGTAACCTTTGTTGTCTCCAAGCTTTTGATTTAGATGAATAAGAATTTCTATAGGACAAAATTACTCATCTTTGTTTTTTTGAGTAGATAAATTGCATATTTCCTTTGTCAGATAGCAATCACTTTTTTGATTGAGCGGCCTCTATTCCAAGAAAAAAAAACTTTTGGGATACCAAAATTTAATTTTCAAGTTCAAAGGCCAAACATTTTTTTAATCACTTTGTGTCAACTGTGTCTTCCCTGGTTAGAATAATATTGTCCACATAAACTATGAGAATGGTTATTTTTCATCAGTTGAATACTTTGTGAACATAGTGTGATATGTCTATTACAAAATGGATGAACTAGGCTCTAGGCAGCTATTTCAATCCATACAAAGACTTCTTTAGTTTAAATATATTTGACCCAAACTTCTTTTTTCAAAACCTAGTGGTTTATCCATGTTAACTTCCTTTTTTAAGTCATTATTAAGAAACACATTCTTCACGTCTAATTGTTAGTAGGGCTAATCAAGATTAGTTGCAATTGATAGAAGTTCTCTTACTGTGCTTAACTTTTTCATGGGTGCAAAGGTTTTAGGGTAGTCAATACCATATGTTTGAGTGAAAGTTTAGCCACAAAACATGCTTTGTATTGCTTAAAGGGTCCATCTAACTTATATTTGGTTGTGAATACCCATTTGTAGCCAATGTCTTATTTTTCTTCAGAGACCTTATTTCTTCCAAAATAGCCTCTTTTCACTTAAGGACATGTAAAGCATCCTACACAATCTTTGGGATCGCACACAAGATAACCTTAAGGTAAATAGAGAAAAATAGGTAACAAACTTTTGTAAGACACAAAGTTAGACATGGGATACTTGGAACAACTTCTAACACCCTTACGAATAGCATTGGGAATATTAAAATCATTAAATTAAACAACTTAGAATTAGGTAAACTAACTTTGACTGATTCAAGATGAATGTTACCTGAATCTTCAATAGAGTTTTGAATAATCTATGGTTCAAATTCTTGATATTACTAAAAGGCATTGGTCTTAATTTTTTGAATTTGTTTCCTCTTTGAATAAAGAAAAAGTTTTTTCATATGTATTATCCCTTTATTGCTATTTTTATAAAAGTTATTAGATGACTTTATAGACTTTAAGCCCGTATTTTCATTATCTAAAACATTAAGTTTCGTGTTTATAAAAAAACTTAGTTTATCATTAAAGTTTTAAAATCTTTAAAATTTGTCTCCCCTGAAACTGAGCATCAAAATATGGTTTAGACTCAAAATATGTGATAACCCTTGTAACAAACTTTTTTTTTTGAATATTTGTATCCTTTTTTAGTTGAAGCATATCCTCAAAAACACAATTTTATCCTCATGGATCTAATTTTTCATAATTTTGATCATGGAATGCACAAAAATAATGAAACCGAACACTTTTATAGGCAATTTAAAGGACAACTTAGTTATGGGAAATTCTTGTTTAAGAACACATAGAGGAGTTTGAAATTTTGAGATCTTTATAAGCATTCGATTTGTGAGGTATCTAGCAGTTAAAAAAGCTTTGCCCTAAGGAGAATTAGAAACCTTCTTAGTAAACAACAATGCTTTGGCAACCTTTAAAAGATGATTTTTTTCCCATCCAACAATGCTATTTTGTTAGGGTGTATTATTGCATGACTTTGGTGTATGATGCCTTTTTTCTAGAAAAAAGTACCTAGGACCATTGTAGACACCTTATTTTATCCAAGTCCCTAACTGGCTTCTTTTTCCAGGTCTTAAAAGTTAGAGGAATTTTCTAGTTCCAGATTTTCACAGATGAGTTGCACATGATAGAAGAGTCCAATTGAGGTTCAGCATGGGTCCAACAACATTAGTTAATGTAATAAGGCATATGGGCTTAATTATCCAATTCAAAGGGTCAGTGTTGGATTTTAAAAAATGAAGACTCGAGTCTAAAAAACCCAAGAATGTCAAAAGTTGACTCATATATGTCTCTTAAGAGAGTTAAAGTGGTTATTGAGGTTATTTGGATGAAAAAAGACTTTGTTTTAGAAGTTCAAATCAAAGTCAACATAATGGCAAAAGTCAACTATAAGCAAAGTCAATTATAAAAAGTCAACTCTTTAGCCTATAGTTATATTTTGAAATTGAAAAAGTTCTACAACTTGGATTTCAAAATTGATTGGAGCAAAATGAAATTGAACATGGACTTTTGGTCAAAAAGGTGTAATTAGGGTTGGATCATGAAAAGAACTTGTGAATTTAGAGTGCCAGGAATTCCCAATGACTTAATCTGGCAAGTCCAAGATAGAAAATTTTAGATTTTTTTCGGAGAAAGTCATTAGAACACATTTTTACTGCAGGATGGAACATTCAACTGCATTTTTACATAAACAAATTATGATCAATCGAATGGAATAAAAAGTTCTACATTTATAGTATAAGAATAAACCTTGGCCAAATTCCAACATGTGCAAAATGTGCCAATTTTGTTCAGCTATTCATTAATTGCAGTAATGTAATTTCTTTTAAAATTAGTTATGAGGTTAGTGATTAAGCGAAGGTCACCTAAAGTGATTAAAGCTTAAACCACTAACTTTAAGGCCTATAAGTAAGGATGATTAGCGATAATTTGATAACTTTTAAATAGATGGCAAATTTTAGAATTTTTAGAATATTCCTTTTTCTCTCAAGCTCTGATTATCTTTAGGAGGAAGATCTAATTTGGAATAAGTATAGTTTCTATCTTGTATCTTTAATTTTATTTCAATTTCATGATTTTAATGATCAATCCATGGCTAATTGAGTTTCAGCGATAATGTATCCATGATCTGTAGTGTTCAGCCTTGATGATCCATGATGATCTTGTGTTTACATCTTGATTTGAGCTATGATTCACTTGATTTCATGTTATTCTAAACATGATTATATGATTAATTGCTAAAATTTAATTTAAAATCATGTATAGAGATCTTAAACTTAGTTCAAACTAGAGGAAATCTTTATATTCAAGTTTCAGTTAACTTACATTTTTAAGAATTTGATGATTCAAGTTTAGTTGAGCTACTTTTTTATGATACTGAGCTGAAATTCTAAAGTTTAGATGATGGAATTATGATTCTCTAGTTCAATATAATGTTCAAACAAGAGGAAATGGAAAAAACCTAGTTCGACTAGCTCAAATTTCTAGGATCTTGAGCTTAATTGATTTAATTTTGCATGATTTTGCTATTATGAGCTAGTATAAACTGATTTGAACTAAAACCTTGTTTAGTAGAACTTGAAACTAATGCTAAATGATGAAATTTTAGCTTTTTGAACTAGGTGAACCATTTGAACAAGCTGGGATAGCATCTTTTAGGTTTAGCCATGTTGGTTTCTTGGTATGATTAAATGGGCTTTGCATAATTGATGCTTTATTGATGAAACTTAAATAAACTTAGTTGAGATGAACATGGGTAAGCTGAAATTTATGCTTAACTGAATGAATTTAGAAGCTTATTTATTGAATTGATGAGCTTAAATGGTGAAAAACATGATGTGGTTGTTAAGCATGTTAATTAAATTGAATCCAAGCTTGTTTTCTTATGTTTAATTGTTAAATGATGAGGATTTGATGAAAATGAATGAATAGATGTGCATAAATAATCATAGAAAGTATTCGGCCATATTGAATTTGTGTTTAGAATATGTTTTATGGATGGTTAGAAAGATAGGTTAGTATTCTATGTGTTTGATAAACATGATAGTGTGTTTAGGTTGTGTAAAAACTTTGTTTCTTTTAAAAGATCCTCTAAAGGTAAGCTCAGGTTCACTTAATCAATAGGTTTATGAAGGTTTGATTTTGTTTAATAAGCTCTTCAATGAGTAGCTTGGGGATATTAAATAAAATAGCTTGAATTAAAGCTTATTTAGAGCAAATAAAAAATTTTTTATGTGTTTAAATATGCTTGGATGTGTTTAAACTTGGTAAGCCTTACTATGAGTCATTAGGTGTTGTTTCGGTAAGTCAAATTATGTTATGTAGAGTCACAGGTGTTGGTTACAGCACATAAGTGAGTTGCATTGGTCTTCCATTCACTTTTTAAGAATAAATAATAATGAATAAAATCGATAAAATAGAAGTCATTTGCATGACTTCAAAGCATATCGCTAATGTTGAAGAACATGTTTGTATCTTGGCATTGAGAAGTTTTTGTTTCCTCATATTGCTGGATGGTCGAACATCCAAAAACGTGTTTTAAAAATTTGACAAAAGGCTTTTTGATCACTAGTTGCGTCAAAGCTACTATTGTAGTCCAGCACTATAGTCTCATAAGAAAAGATATATTTTGACTAGGTTATATGCCTTAGAATTTTTTAGTATTTTTCTCATAATTCTCACTGGTTGAACTACAAAATAGGCTATTGAAATGTTTAATTTCATGATCGAACAAATACAATAAAATCTCAGAACATAGGTTTTTTTTATGGCTCTATTTTAGCTCTTAATCAGTATTACAAACTGTTGTTGATGAGGATAATCTTTTTTGTGTATTTTTCTCATATGTTTAGATAAAAGTAGAATGACTAAGCCTTCCAAGAATGTATGGCCTATCTTATGGGAATTCCAGACAAACTGAGAAGAAGTTTTAGCACGCGGGCTGTTCAAACATGTTATGTGATGTAGTAGCGTCCAATTAAAAAATTCATGTGACAACCAAAATGATTTTCTAGCATTTTTTTGAATATTTTGAGGTTGAATTATAGTGAGTCAACATTCATTAAAATTTTGTTTGATGATTTTATGTGATAGGAATAATCCAAAATAAATTCAAAGAGCTTTAAAGGTCAAATCTGTCCATTGTTTTAGCTCTCTCTGGGTTTAGTGTTTACTATTTCGAGGTATTCGGATGCCTCGAAATTGATTCAAAAAATCATGTTAATGTGTTAATATGTCTAGGTGTGCCCTAGAAAAGGTCCCTAATGGCTCACATTAAAGCTTGCAAGTTGAGTTAAATAAAGTGAATTTTTAGTATTATTTCCAAAATTATGATTTCTTACAATTTAGCTCAAGTGTGTTGTGATTTCTTTTAAATGGAGTCAAATTGATAAAAGTATTAAAAATGGATTCAATTAGTGAGTATTTTTAGAGTTATATTTTTTTTTGTAGAATTTTTCCTTTTTAAACAATTTTTGCTCCGAATTAATTGTAAATTTGAGCTAGTCCCAATAAACATTTCGAGATACAATTTTTAGTGGTATTTTTTTTATTGTTTTTATGAAAAGAAGGATTATGATCAAGCATATATGATTGAGATTGAAGAAAAAAATTAGGATACGTGTGATTAGTTGGTATTATTAGGCATCATGAGAAAGATCAAGCCCTTGTGGTGTAACTGACTCTTGAACTTAAATTTATAGATCTTTTGTATACGCGATCATAAAATTGTTCCTTTAGAGTTTCATAAATCTTTAGTCAATGATTTTAATAGGTGATCAGTCACACTTATAGCCAAATAGATTGGTGGTTATCGCAACGTGCTTGGCCTTTAAAACTTCAGACAATCCGAACGGTGTAGTGCGTTCAACTTAAAATAAATGATGGTTGGTTATGGTCGAGCCTTTGAGTTATCCCATGATTGGGACTTGGATTAGGCATAATAATGGGGACAAAAGGGAAGAGACTGCGAGCGAATCTCTCATCCAATTAATCTCGGATGGCCACGACAAAGTGGGCATAAACTTGGAGTCATAACCAATCATTTCAGGCTAGGTGAGATCAAACGCCTATTAAATTACAAGTTATGAAACTTAAAACACTGATTTCAAGGTCAATGAAGTCTAGAGATTCATTGGTTAGGCTCAAGAGTTGGTTACGAGCAGGGAAGGACTTGCATCCCCATGATGCTCGAAATTAGTACCTACTAACTATGTCTCACTTTAGTCTCGGTTAAATTAATTCCATTTGGTCTCTATTTGGATATAATTCCCTTTAATGCATGAAGTTTTGGAAAATGGAAATCCGAGTTTTTTTAAAGAAAATTAGATCACCTATGCACCTAGAAGATGTGAGGAACATAAGGATTTTTGTGACAACAAAGTCCATATTGGATTTAAAAAAATTGGATGTTTTGTATTAGACACTGAAGAGATACCAACACGAAACATCGTCTTGTAAATTTTATTGAAAATTAAATTTTAAATATGGATGCACAATAATCATTGCAAAAGGAAACAAGTTAGTAAGGAAAAAAAATGAGAAATATAATAATATCATAAACAAGCGATCACAAACAAAATAATGTAAAAAGGAGGGATGATCAAAATGTATCTCATAGTTGCCTTCGATTATTAAAGAATAACCGAGATGAAAATTTTAGAGATCGGTCTGGATTCGGGGGTAATTTGAAGAAGAAATATGATTTCTATCAAAACAGTTTTGAGGCATTCGAAAGAGAAAAAAATTTAAATTTTTGAGGTAAAATCAAGGTTAGAGTATCCCCTAAAATAGAGTCATAAAAATATTTAGCAATAAAGAAAAAATTGTATCTTTTAAAAAAATAGGGTTAGAGTTCCCCTCAGAGTAGTGGGGTTAGAATATCCCTAAAGTTAGGAAAACATTTAGGAACAAGGAGAAAATTTGAACTTTAATTAAAAAATAAGATTGGAGTATCCCCTTTAAGTAATGGAGTTGGAATATCTCTACTAGCAAAAATTTTCATATGGAATTTTATTTTTTGTATTTAAATCTTGATCTAAGTTAAAAGGGGTTAATGTTGTGAAGGAGACTAAACGGGTGCATTTCGAGACATCCCAGCGTCTTGATAAAAGGAGATTCAAAAATTAGGTTAAAAACAGGAGACAACATTATGTCCCCTCTATTCCTGTATTTGTTTTCGATACCTCTAAAAGCTTCAGGGAGTAAATGAGGTACTATTAGAAAGGTAACTCAACAAGGTTTAATGTAAAAATATTCTAAAAATTCTAGAAAAATCACTTTCTAGGTAGAATTAATTTTCGAAGTAAGGTTCATCTCAGCACTGGCAACTTATACTATTAAAAGGGCATGATGGATTTCAAAAAATCATTCCAAGCTTATTTGGGACTATCAGATCATAAGTAGTACCTTTCCAAAAGGGAATTTTTGTGAAATTTTTGTGAAAAATATTTGCAAATTTAGTAAAAATCATTTGATGGACTGAAATGGCCCAAACAGAATGTTGCACATTGGTTCTAAGGGTTTCAGATAGCAAAGGTTCAAAAAATCATAACTCCCTTGTCTGGGATGATCCGAGGGCAAATAAGACACCGCTAGAAAAGTAATTTGATGTCCTTTAAAGGAAAAATATTAAAAAATCAAAGGAAATATTTTGTGCTTCAAAAATGTTTTTCAAGTTTGGATTACAGTTCTACCATAGCAAAAATAAGGAGGATTATTTGATATTCCAATTTTTTCGAAGATAGGCTAGGGTCTAGTACGTTCGAACATTTACGATAGAAAAAAATGACAAGCTTTACAAGTTCATTCCATAATCTCGAAGTAGTTTGGGATGATAGAACAACCCGTTGACCATGTCATAAAAAGGAACACGAGACTCAAGATCAAGGATTAATACTAAAAAGGATTTCTTTTCTTTTTTTTTTTAAATAAACTTATTTCACCATGAATCCAGAGCTAAAATGTTAATTTGCCCCCAAGATTGGGAGACCAATTTGATGAAAACATTAAGTCCATGCTACTCTTCGCCCCCAAGATTGGGAGACCAATTTGATGAAAACATTAAGTCCATGCTACTCTTCATCTATTGAAGGTAACATGAACTTAACTTGGGGATATTTTTAAACATCAGTTTGTAAGAAACAAGCAAGCATTTTAATGGAGATATCATGAATAAAATACGGCCCATACAACGATAAACATGGATTAAACATGCAAAGATGACATTTTGACATCGAAATGGGTGACTTAGATGTAAGAAGATGACAAATAGGGTGCATGGAGATGATATAAACATATTTATACAATGGAGTGGATGTTGAAGTTGTCAAGACAACATTTTTATTTCATGAGCCTTCTTAAAACACAAGAAAAATATTTGAACATACCTAAGACACATTAAGGTGACCTTTTAAATATGAAATAGATATGTAAATATGGAAGGAACATGGCAAAAGATACATGAAAAGAGGCTATATGATGATGAAAATAAAGCATGGTGAGTTTACATAGCTAACAACATTAAGGTGTTAAGAGGGTTATCAAGATCCTAGGACTGCCATAACCAAGGCAATAAAGATGCATGAGAGTATTAGGAGGATCATGACAACATGAAGGGCCCACTAAATGAAATGGATGATCAAAACAAAAAATATATGGAATAAGGTAAAAAATGTACCAGCAAAAGCTTGAAGTTTTATTCTTTTTTGAAGCAGTGACTTTAAGCTCAATTGGTAGAGCTAGATTTGATAGAGGATTTATAAGGATGGATGAAGAGTTTTCTGGGATTGCTGGAAAGCTTCTTTGATAGCTGAGAGTTTTTTGTTTTTATAGGAGAGAGTCCTTTTTAAAGTAGTTGAAAGTCCCCCTTTTAATCTAATGTTAAGCCAATACCTTTAAGAGATAAGGCAAGGGCATTTTTTATTTTTCTCTCCTGGACAAAGGAACATCTTAAGCTACCGTGCTCATCTAGTTTTCTTCTCATTGGTTCTGTCATGCTGAAAAAGAGAGTAAAAAGGATGTAACAGCCTCCCAGCTGATGATATGCCTGCCACCTTCTTACAACCATATATTTTATAAAAGTGACCTTTGTCCTTGGTTGTTCAAGCTCTAAAATTTATTTAAATTCGATCATAGGCCTAAAGCCAAGGTTTGCAATGTTTTATGATAGTTTCTTGGTGCCAAAAACATGTTTGAATTAGATTTTTAAAGGTTGGAAAATGGTCTGAGCAGGGTAAAATGCCTTACTGTATTGATACAAAACATGTTGTATCGATACACAAGGTTATTTTTACCCCTGAGTATCGATACAAGGAGGTGTGGCGATACTTAGAGCAAAAATTGTTTCCAGTCTCGAGACTTAGAGGCCTGTGTCGATACCCCATGGACTTGTATCGATACTCATGCTTGTATATCGATACATTTCACCAAAAATCACAACTGTAGCTACTGTCAAGGTCAGTATCGATGCAAACATGCTATGTATCGATACCACACCTTCGGTATTGATACCAAACCATTTAGTATCAGTACTAAATGTGAAAATTCAAGTTCTTCACTCTGTAAAGGCCTTGTATCAATACTTGTGTACCAATATAACTTGCATATACCAGTGGCTTCTTGAGTTACCTTAACTTAGTTACAAACGGTGAGAAATTGACCTGTGTATACATCTGAATGACCTTGGTGACACCATGAAAAGTGGCCTTTAATGCCTTAATTTTATATTTTTCTTTAATATGGCCCATAGGCATTTTAGACCTTTCTAAAAAATTTTTTTCGCTTGGTGACTCAACAGTCATCCCCTAACTTTTATTTCTATTTTCTAGTTTTATCATCTTTTACCTAGCTCCTAAGATGCCATAAACTAGCCCAGACAAAATGAGGTGTCTACAGTAGTGGCTCCTTAACCTAGTCACTCTTGTGTTTCAGTATGATAAGTTCAAATGAACGATTCGTCTAACTAGTTAGAGCCAACTATGATTTAAAATGTTGTCTGTTTTAATATATTGAGGTTCGTATCATGAAATATATGACAACATTGTTAAAATATTCTTTTCCATTATCATTTCTAAAAGTTTTTATTTTTCCTTGAAACTATGTTTCCACATAGTATAAAAAGTTTTGAAAACACTTTTTACTTCTATTTTTCCTTTTAGTAAGTACACCTAACTTATCTTTGTGATTATTAGTAAAAATAACAAACCACTTCTTTTAAAAGGTGTTAAAACTCTAGATGGTCCTCAAACATCATTCTGGATCAACAAAAATGGTTTTTTCTGCTTGATATAGCCTTAAAGGAAAATATGAGCACTGATGTTTAGCTAATTCACAAAACTCACATTAAAATGAAGATGGACTTTATAAACTAGAAAACAAATGTCTTAAATAATGTAAGCTTGGATGCCCCAACCTATAATACCATGGCATAACATCACTAGAAATAGAAATAGAAATAGAAATGGATTAAAAACATGTACTTTAAACTTGTTTCCTTGGATTAGTTTCTTCTTCAAACAAATAGAGACCTATGCTTTTTTTAGTATCGCCAATCATCCTTCCCGAGACTATTTCCTAAAACTTATACCGAAAGGATAAAAAATTAGCTTGATAGTTGAGATCATTAGTTAACTTATGGATAACAGATAACAAGATAGTTTACGTACATGAAGAACATTATTGGGATTATAGATAGAGATAAAATAGTAGATCTAGTCCCAGTTATTGTCAAAAATGACTTATTGACAATCTTGATTTTATTGTTCCTTACATAAGAAGTGTAAGTAGAAAAATGGTGGGAGCAACTACTTATATGTTTGATTGCTCCATTATCTATGATCCAAAATTTGGCCAACTACAATTGACACTAAAGAAGGAGATAATGACGTTACCTTGTTGAACCAAAGGAAAAAAAGAGTTTACCTGGAATTTTGGTGATTGGAAAAATTTGCATAGCTGCTGTACTATTCCTTTATGAATGGAGATGCCTCTAGAGTGATTTGCTTCCCATGAATAGTGATCAAACCAAGGATTTTTCTTCTTGTCACTGTCCAATCCAATGCTCCTTAAAACTAAGGCTGAATTTTCCATATCTATTGCTGGTTTCACTTCTTGTGTACTTAATATAACTTTTCTCATGGTCTCTTTTTTTTTTTCTAATCTTAAAAAAGGCTTCACGAAGGATGGAAGGGTTTTTCTTTTTTTTCCCCAAGGATTCGAGACCTAATTTCACCAAGGTCTCTGTTGAGACCTACCAAAAACAAAAATATAGACAGTCATTCTTCTCTTTTTTCATGATTTTTACTCTATCATCAATCCCATTAATCATTGTAACATTTGTTTAATTCTTACCATAAGGAAATCATCTCATTATAATAAATAGTGATTTCACATTCATTTTGTTTGAATTTTACAATTTTGTTTTGAAATAAAAAATCTTAAAAGAATTTTCTACATTGGAATATGTTTCCATGCACTGCTTTTCCATTTATCTTTTGCAATGGAGAGAAAGAGATAAAGTTTACCAATGGTTAGTTTTATTGAATTGATAAGCCAAGCGATGATTAATGAATTTTTTTATCTCCATATAATGAGGTTAGGATCTCTGGCTACTAGTTGCTTTACATCTCTAGTTAGATACCTGAGTTTTCTCTTGCCATCAATCATCAATTTCAGAAACTGAACCCACTCTAGGTAGCTTTTTTCATTCAGTTTATAGCAGATTATTTGGAATGAATGTTAAGAAATATGGTTTGCTCCAATTGTTAGGGCAATCGTGAAACTTTCTACCTTCAAACAATGTCTTTTTGCCTTAGTCATGGTCGTTTTTAGCCATAAAAAATCAAAAGCCTTGCCTTGATACCATGTAATTTTAAAAAAAGGGAAATTGATTCTTTGAAAAATACATTACAATAAATAAGAAAAGAAAATAATTAATTAGCTATTAATTCCCTTAATACTTTGTATTGGAGATTTTTTTTAATTTAAAGAATCTTCTTATTTAAACCCAAAAGAAAATCTTAATAATAAAACAGAACCGATTCCTAAAATTTAAGAATCAATAATTAATTTGATTCTTAAAAATCAGGTATCAACTTCTTAATCTTACTTTCCTAAACTAACTGATAGGTAACCTTCAAAATAATTTTGATAAACTTTGATATGATTTTGATAATTTCTTTATGGATTTTATAGCTTTTAATATGATTTTGTTAACATTTTATATAAGTTTGATAATCGTAAGACAATATTTGGGTCATTTTTTATATAATTTGATAGCTTTTGCTATAATTTTAATAAATTTGATATAATGATAATACTTTATATGATTTTGATAACCTTTGATATGCTTTTAGTAATTTTTATAGTTTTGATACCTTGAATATAATTTTGATAATATTTGCAATAATTTTGGTAACATTAGATAAAATTTTAATAACATTTATCATAGTTTTGATAATTTTTATATAATTTTGATAACCTTTATAATAGATTTGGTAACCTTGATATAATTTCGATAACATTTGATATAATTTCAATAAATTTTATATGTTTTTGATACTTTGGTACAATTTTTGAGTAAACATTGATATAATTATGGTAAATTTGATATAATTTTGATAACCTTTAATTTAATTTTGAAAACTTTTGCAAAAACTTTATTCATCTTGTAGTTGTCTTTTTATAACATTTGTAATAGTTTTGGTAACTTTTGATATTTTGATGACTTTCCTTATAGATTTGACAATTTTTTATATAGTTTTTATAACTTAAATATAACTTTTGACATCCTTTTATATAATTTAGTAATTTTTATGATTTTGATAATCATGATAACATTTGAAATGATGTTAGCGACCTTTAAAATTATTTTGTAACATTTAATATAATTTTTGTAATTTTTTATATAATTTTGTTCAACATTTGACATGATTTTGCTAAATTTTTGGTATACATTAATACAATTTTGATAACTCTTAATATAAGTTCTGGTAGCATTTGATATAATTTTGATAACCTTTAATAGTTTTGATGACATTTATAATAATTTTGGTAAAATTTATAATAAGTTTGATATAATTTAATAACAATTTTTTTATAAAAATCATTAAATATATTATAAAAATGAAAAAAGTATGTAACAATGAATTATATATTAAATTAAATAATATTGACTTATTATATCATCGTAAACTAGTTTCCATAAATATATGTTTTAATTTACATAGAATATATAATAGTCCTATTAGGAGTTGCATATAGTAGCACACAAGTTTGTGAATCTTAGCATTACTTCAGTTTTGTTGTCATAATAATACTTTCGATACAATTATGAAATAAAAAATACGAATTTAAAGTAAAATTGAATTACTATAACAAACTATGCAAAGTATCTAACCTGAGGATAATTTTTAAAATATAGTATAGATATAAAATAACATAAATACAACATGAATACACACAAATCTAATTCATTATATGTATAATATTTGTAAAAAATAAGAAGGATATCAAAATTTAATTCATTTAGATAATATTTATGTCCATCATTTTATATTCATATTAAAAAATAAAAAAAAACTAAAATATAAATCATTTAACTTAGTTGTTTTTTAATATTTAATCATCATAATATTTTTTTCTTTTGCGTCAACACATAGAGTTTAAAAAATAAATCACTTACATCAACCTATCTCATATTTTTATTCAACATTTTAAATTTATTGATAATTTATCAATCTTTTTTATTCAATAATATAACAATTAAAAAATTAATATGATCTTATTTTTCAAAAAAAAATCAATGATTAAGGGACATATACATAATAAAAAAATTAAGAGTTATTTGAATAATTTCATGCACGAACATGACATAAATACGAAACAAAAAATAACAAAATTTCAAACATATTAAAATTTATATTAAATGAATGTAGCGTAAAATAGGGAATTATTGAAATAATGACAATTAGACATGACACAAAAAAAAAAAAAAACTAACAAGACAAGAAAAATAACAAAAAACAAAAATATAACATAAAAAATAATACTAACATGACATAATTGTGCATCAAAATTTATATAATATATATTATCAATGTATCAAAATTTATATCTATATAATACTTGAAATGCGATTATGACAAACAATTATCTCTCTTAATTGAAAGTTATCTCCTTCAATGCATTTTATATATTTTTAATGATATGTGCAATTTTATTAGAAATATTAATTAATCTAAATTTATATTAAAGCTAAATAGTGCTTTAATGGATTTGAATCCACTTAATCCTATTTGTATTTCAAAAATGAGCTGATATCAATTTTCTTGGTGCTACATGTCGTCATTTGGAGAGGAGTAGAATGAAACTCCCATGCCCTTTGTGGTGAACTCAGGTGGGGACAGGAAATATTCTTATCTTTTCGATAGAGACAAGCGAAAGTTGAGAGGCAAGCAAAGGAGCCAATGATTTAGGGAGAAAGATGAAGGGAAAAAAAATGGTTTCCAAAGCTTTACTTTCACTATCATTTTGTGATCATCATCTCTTGAAAGAGAAGCTTTATTGGTTGGTTGATTGGGACAGTCGTGTTAAAAGGACCATGGCTTTAGAAAATAAAATGTATATAGTACACATGCCATTACCAGTAGTTTCTCTTTCATATATACCTTCAATCACGTTTTTGGTATCATAGTACGAGAACAGAGTTGAAGCCGAAACTTGGAGATAACTCTAATAAAACATGACTTATCTTATTTATTTTAATTTCAAAGTATAGCTGCTGATGACTTGTAATTTAAATTGTGGATCTAGTGTTTCGTTTCATTGCTCAACTTGAATTACTTAATACTCCATTTTATATCAATGAAAGTGTGTGTATATACACACTATATGGCATAAGAACAACTGTTGCTCCAACGAGTGAAATCCTACCAACCATGGGCAATGAATCTTCTACTGCCATCTGATTTCCACCATTGAACTTAATTGTCTTATTTATCAATAAATATGCTTGCTTATATATATATATATATGGCTTCCTTTGAAGTAAACTGTCAACAAATTTCTGTAGCTAAATACTAGCTCTTTTATAAGTTGGTCATGATCTTGCAGATTATATATATATGTACGTATGTGGTGGTTGGTCATGCTTTGGTACTATTCATTATTCAACCACTATCTCCAAATCTAATCAGTCAATTTTCAGAAAGGGAGTGGAGGACAGTCTCTTTCCTGTCCAGCCTATTTACGTTGACATTAATTGTAAAGATCATCCCTCGTAATTTAAGCCCATAATGGCTTTAAGTCCACTATTGTCATTGCTTCAGTCAAGACTGCCTATGAATAATATGCTTGCCAAAAATTCATTCGGCTTTCTGCAAACAAACAAACAAACAAGATCTCAAGTCATGTCTCTCCACAAACGGCTCGGAAATACTACTCTTTAGAGGCGGCTCCAAAGGCCTTGATTCCCTGCAGTTCTTTTTTTTTTTTTGGCATTTTTAAATTAAAATAATCAAAATTTTATTTTGATCCAAGCCATTCTTCAATTTTTTTAGTTGATCCGTACTAATTTCTAATTTCTACTGATGGAGTTTTTTTTCTTACATTTTTTAAATAAAATGAAATTAAAGAAAGATAAGTTTTGAGCTTTTCTTATAATATCAAAAAATTCACTAAACTTAATGTACAAACTTTTCATTGACCTATTTATTTCATTGAGATTCAATACAAATCGCGATATCCTTCTTTTTTAATGAGTTTTGGTGAATATTTTATTCAAATTTTCTAGGTTTATGCTCTATGTGGAGTAAAGATTTACCCGATTTTAATTTGCACATATAGGAGGAACCCATTACATCTATTTGCTATCCCAAAATTTTACATTTTGATTTTCTTTTATCATGACTCTCCACCATAAAATGTATAGCTTCATCTATAACTACTCGTGACTAAACTTATTCACAGGTCAGGTTATTTGTTTGGCCTAATAGGTTTAATATGTTAGAATCAAGTCTTAGACAAGTCTTTTGTTAATTCAGGTTGAGCTGTCCATTCTTAATTGATATTTAATAATTTAAAAATATTTTTATTTAAATTTAATTATAAAATATATAAATATTAATATAAAATAATTTTAAAATTTTTTATTAATTATGAATAGTAAATATGGTTAATATAGACGAGTCAAGATTGGCAGCAAACTAACTAAGAGAAAAAATCTAAACCTTAATCCAACTTAACTTGACTCATGAATACTTCTCTACCAGTGACAACAAATCTTTATTTTTTTTTAGAAACGAATAAAATATTATAGTTATCAGTCTTCCCGACTTGGGTGTCATTTTTTTAATTGCTACTATATTTACATTGATTCTGTTGGGACTTGAGATTTGGAGACATTCTTCCTTCTATGTTCTAATAATTACAGTTATAATAATAACAAAATTTTCTTGTGGAAAACTGTTTCCTTCCCAAGCAACTACTATAATGAAGTCAAATTCTACCACCACAATGCTTTCCTTTTAATCTTCTGAGATGACAAGTTATTAATCATTCAAGGTCGGGTTAAGATATATTTGCTTTTTTTTTTTTTTGTTCAAAATAATTAATCAAAATTTATTTTAAGTATTCAACATAAAATTAATTGTTTGTTTGATTTAAAGAAATACTAATCCTAATACTAAAACTAATACTGTCTCACGTTTTCATGCCTTATTAGAAATAAGTTTTTCAATTTTAAGATCTTGAAACAGACGAAAATTTCTTTTACAAATAAGGATTGACTAATACAAATTCCTTCAAATTAAAGCATCTTGATAAATGATAAAATCCAAACATAAATTAAAGAATATATATATATATACACACACACACACACACACACAAAAAAACTTTTTGCATATGAAACACATACATTTCTGTTATAATTGTTTTTGGTGTTACGTGTAATTTGTACCTTGATTGTGTGAAAAATATTGATTTAGGTAGATTCCATGAATGCTTCTCGATCATTAGATACCTGTCACCGACGACTGATCTTCTTGTTTTAAAATTTAAATTGCTAACTTTCAATTATCAAGTGAACAAGAATTAAATTTGTTGCATATGTCGGCAATGTATAGCTATTCAATTATGTATGATATTTTTAGTTGACTCTTGATTTTCAAGCATATATTCTTGGTAGCATTTTTGTTTTCGAGCTAGCTACCACTATTAAAAAACTATCGTTTAAGCAATACAACTTCATTTTTTAGATCCCATTTTATATATATATGTTCATTTTTTATTTCTATCAAACAATCTCATTTAAAAAAAAAAAAATTATAGTGAATAAAATTTTGAAATTTTGGAACTTAAACTTTAAAAATATTGCTTTTTTATTATTTTTTAGAACATTTGGAATTTTATAATTTTATTACACATAATTATTAAAGTTGAGTTCTTTTGATTTTATGAAGATAAGCATAATGAGATAGGAAAAAATTTATATTTGACACATTGATAATGTGTAGCTTCATATGAATCATATCATATCATTTTATTTAAATAAAAGTAACATGTATTTGTTTAAAAAAAAATAATGAAGTGGCATGATCTGATTTACAAACTTCATATTAAGTTATGTACTATCAATGCATCAAATATAAACCTCATAAAAAAAAGATTAATTACTTTTATTCTTTATCAGTAATGTAGCCTAGGTTTTGTAAACCCGTATTAAAAATGACCTAATAGAAGG
>JBBYHM010353137.1:0-17590 GCA_038381775.1 Adansonia rubrostipa | reverse complement strand
TTTCTTCAATTTTCTTCTCCATTAAATTTTACTTTTGTCATCATTTTTCTTTGTTGTATTGCACTTTTTTTATATAACACTTCATATTTTTTTTAGACTAAATAGACAATATAGTGCATCTTCGTCTACGTATTTTTCAATTTCTTTTTATCTTTTAAAATATTAATAAAATATCCAATTTACTAATCAGCGTAAATTTTCGATTGAAGTAAAACCATAAAACAAAAAAAATCGGCTTTGTTTCTTTGGAGCAAGAAAGACATAATTTACTTTCATACCCATCATCTTCAAGACCATTTTTTGTTGAGCATGGCTTGTATCACTTTGTTTTGTTTATATAGAGAAAAAGAAAAGAGAAAGGTAGAAATGATGAAAAACAAGGAGATAAAAGTTTAGTTTTGTTGTTAGATAGAGGAAATTAAAAAAAAAAGTAAACCAATATCTTACGTGTTGAAGTGTAAAAATAATGCAGATTAAAAATATGATATGTTTTAATTTTATTAATTGAGACTATAGTTGACGTGGTGGAAAGGACGCGTATAATACTTTCACTAAATTATGATATAAATTAAAAGAGAAAAACATACATACCTTTGGGGAAAAGTTTTTGAATGTTTCCACTATGCTTTAAATATAGAGATGTGAAAAAGGAAATAAAAAAATGAAAAAGGTAATATAGGTAAAAGTAGAGTTGGATGAAAAAGGAAACACAGTGATAGAAGATTGATTTTTTTTTTATTTGATAGGGAGAAAAAGAACGTAATTTTGTGAGTAGATGAGTGGGTATTTTTTTATATGAGAGAAAAAGTAAAAGCAGAAGAGTGATGAAAGGGTGTTTGTTTTCTTTGCAGAATATGATTTATAATATAAGTTTTTTTATTTGTCTAGTATGAAATTATTATTTTAATTTTATTTATTTGTTATTTATTTATTTTAGTTATTTTTTAAGAGTGTTTTGATAAATTTTTAATTAAATTGATGTCACTTAGCTCGTAACATCAAATTTAATAAGGATTTTGTATTAGTTAAGATAAAGAGAATGTCTAAGTTAATGCCATGAATTAACAAGACACTAACTCTATCACTAAAATGACAGAAAGGATCAAATTATAAAACAAACCATATACTTTTCTTTGGTATATTAATAATTTACTTTTTTTTCTTAAAAAAATATCATATTTCTTTGTTAATTCACCTCTTTCTTCACTTTTTAAAAAATCAATAACTTACACAAAAAAAAAATTTAAGGAAAAAATTTTCACTACTTTTTATAATTTTCTCTTTTAGTTATTATATTTTTTATATATTATTCAATTATTTCTTACTTCACACACGTAGTGGGTGTACATAGGATTAGTTGTAATAATATAATATATAATATACTAGACTGCCTCATACTCACCCTTTAGTTGCAAGAACAAACATTGTAATATATACGTATAACTTTTATTTAATTTAATATTAAATAGTTTTTATTTAATGTTTGTGGACAAAAAAGTGGTAAGTTTTTAAATAGTGAAAAGATTTTTTTAAAAAAATATATTATATAAAATAATTAAAAAATATAGATATCTTTATAATATTATTACTTAATTTATAAAAGATTTAATTTTTTTATTATTTTTTAATTAAATTGGTATCACTTGACTTAATAACATTAAATTCAACGGTGAACTTTATTAAGTGTAGATAGATAGATATAGCTACATAAATATATAACTAACATATAGCCTATAAATACCTACCTATCCAAGTCCAACATTCTTCCTATTTTATGCATTAATTGTTGATTTACATCCCTCCAACAAAATTGGTAAATTTCCATGCAGGTGTGTGTTTGCTTTAGCAATGGTGGGGTTGGTTGGAAAGTACATGATAAACCGTTACTTCAGGTCCAAAGTTTTCCTAACAACCTCAATTTTCTCATCAAACAACTCTCACTCATTTACGGCCAAAACCAATTCCTCACCACCCAAAATTTCAACCTCCTTTAACGCAACATATCCTCCCTTTTTCTTCCATCTCCACTCCTTCCCTCCTACACAGACAAGAGCAAGAGGAAGTGCGAGAGAGAAGAGAGCGAGGTCATGATCTTGGTTCACCCTTGGTCATGATCTTCAGTCTCACCACTCTTTAACCACAGTAATTTGATATCCATAGACAAGCCTATAAGCCTTTGGATTCCATTGTTTTCTTTTGTATTTTTTAGCATTTTAAAGAGATGACAAAACGATCCTTTAAGCAGTTTGTAGAACAAGAACTTGGGAAAATCCCAGAGTTTTTTATTTATGCAGTGCTTGAATGGATGATGATATTTGTTTTGTTAGTCGATTGGTTGCTCGGATTTTTCGCTAAAGAATTCGCCAAGTTCTTCGACTTGCCTATCCCTTGCTTGCTTTGTACCCGGATCGATCATGCACTTTTCCGAAGAAATTCAGATTTCTATTACAATGATTCCATTTGTAACCATCATAAGAAGAATGTTTCGTTTTTCGCATTCTGTCATTCTCACAAGAAGCTTTCGGATATAAGAAGCATGTGTGAAAGCTGTCTTCTGTCATTTGCGACTGAGAAAGAATCCGATTGCGATACTTACAAGTCCCTCCTGGGGATCTTACACAAGGATATAGAATTGTTCGTCGACGAAGATCATGAAGTCCATCTGTCATTGCCTGCTAGCAAAAAGGATGAAGTAATTGTCCTTGAGAAGAGCAATGATCATCGATGCTCATGTTGTGGGGAGCAATTGAAGGCAAAACCTTCGTATTCAAAAGGCAAGAATTCTTCCCTGTCGTTCCTAGCTCCTGCTCCATCTCCCAGGGCTCCGACCAGTCGGTTGGATTTGTCACACATTAAATTCACGGAGCTCAAGCTTAACTCGAATTTATCTGAGGTCCATGACGATAATGATCGCTCAAGGGGTGAGTTTAAAGCTTGAACTAATATATATTTTGTTTCATTTTAGAATGTTAATGTTTCGGCCATGGATGTTTCAACAGTCAAGGAAGATACCAAGGCTGCAACAGGGCCATTGCTGATGGATGCTGATGATGAAGATAAGACCCCTAACTTTATAAGGGGAAACAAGTTTTTCGGAATCTCACTATCAGATTCGACAACAACCAGTCCACGGTGGACAAAAATTCCGAGGAAATTGCTGCTCGAGAAACCAGAGTTCGCATCGGAATCCGGAGAAGGGCAAGTGGCAAATGAAGCAGAAGGTGATATTTTGCTTCATTTGAAGGGACAAGTCCGAATGGATCGAAAGTCGTTGATGGCGTTGTACATGGAGCTCGACGAAGAACGAAATGCATCCGCCGTTGCAGCCAACAATGCAATGGCCATGATCACCAGGTTGCAAGATGAGAAAGCAGCTGTTCAGATGGAGGCTTTGCAATACCAGAGAATGATGGAGGAGCAAGCGGAATACGACCAAGAAGCCTTACAAGAAATGAACAATTTGCTGGCCAAAAGAGAGGAAGAAATCAAGGAGTTAGAGGATGAACTTGAGGCTTATAGACAAAATTATGGAAGCTTAAAGGCAGCCGATTTCGAAGGACAAGGAGATGAAAGCGACGAGGGCTACCAAGTGTTGAAACCACCATCTTTCTCGTCGTCCAACGGAAGAGCTGAATGTACCATCCCTACTCGTAGCCTTAATGAAGTGTCAAATTCCAATGGTTTGGAAAAAGCTCACAATCATAACCAGTCTGATCCAGCACCTCAGGATGACGTCGGAGGGGAAGCCATTGATAAACCAGAGAAAGTCTCCAACGGGGCTCGTCAGTTGAGCCGGTTTAAAAATCTAGACAAGAAACCGCATATTGGAGGCGTTTCGCCGAAGTCTAGCAGTGATTATGATGACGACGACATGGAAGAAGGGACAGGTAATATGCCTACCAAGACACAAATACAGTGCCTGACTTTTTCCCTTTACGAGGTCGCAGGTTGGGGATAAGATTTTAGATGTTGGAATTTGAATACAAACCTGTTGGACAGCATGAACTAGCCCTGGGTTCAAATATAGGAGCTAATTTGCAATGCAGCTAAGATGGCTCTGAAAATTTTAAACCTGATGAAATCATACAGTTTATTTTCCCTTTTTCAAACGAACGTGCTTTCTTAATTGGTAACACATTTTCCTTTTTTTTCTCCTTTTGTTGTTAGGATGGATATAAGATTCTTACTAGCTCGTTTTGGAGATTTTGGAGCTCTTCCGGTGGCCCCTTCCACAAAGGTAAGAAGTCTAAAGTAGGGATTGATTGATGATTCGGTAATTTTGAATATAATGCAAACATACCACTAAAATATAATATGAATATGATAGGAATATACGAACATAATTAAATTTACATTGAATTATTAAAGTATTACAATCTATGTTTGCTTAAGTTGCCATATATATATTTA
Organism: Adansonia rubrostipa; assembly: GCA_038381775.1. Lineage (NCBI taxonomy): Eukaryota > Viridiplantae > Streptophyta > Magnoliopsida > Malvales > Malvaceae > Adansonia > Adansonia rubrostipa. The sequence continues at coordinate 13,180 of JBBYHM010353137.1, read as the reverse complement.
GTTCTAATGAAAGCATTAATTATGGCCTATTATCATTTAGCAGGAGCTTCGAGCAGCAATTTGAGGTTTGCAGCCAGCGAGATGGCAAAAGCAAGCTTTAAAAATTCACGTGCGAATGGGAATCGGTCATCTGAGAGAATTTTTTGGTTTTTAAACTTTGAAACTAGTGGTAGGCAAATGGTAGGCAAAAACAACATCTGGTTACATGGTAGACTTCTATATATATATAGTGCTTTGCATATTGTTGTTCATCCTTCAAAAACAATTAGCACTTTCAGAAGATTGTTGGCTATGAAATCAGGGAATATTTTAGTCTAAAATTCTTCCCACAAAATTTCAAAGTGCTTTGTAACTTGATTGGTTTTTGGTTAATAGTTTCTTTTTCCTTGCTTTCTCTTCAAATTTTCTATTCGATTTATATTATTATTTAAATAATTAAAAATATATTTTATTTAAATTTTAATTATGAAAATATAAAAAAATTCATTATTTTAAGATATTTTAAACAATCAAATGGGTTTTCTAATTGGACCGGAATTGAAAAACAATCTTTTTTTTGGTATCAAATCCAATATAAGTTATTCTCCTTCTTGAGTGTATAAAAATTGCACATTCCGCACATTATTTTTTATACATGAGATTTTGAATTGAGTCTAAGAAAAGTAACGTTTTGTAACTATCTAGGCTCAATCTGACTTAAAATATGAGTATAATTTTATGTTCAAACTTGATTTTATTATATAACAATATTGCTCAAGCCCATCCAAATTTTTCATTAAAAAACCAGTCTATTTTATAAAAGGATCGATCCCTTTTAAAAATAGTTGGTCTCTTCCAAAAATTTATATAACTAATAATAAAATGATTCAAATTGAGAACTTAAAAAGAAATGTTATATGCCCAATGTTGGCCTATTTTTAAAATAGGATTATTTTTTACTGGAAAATATTTTTTTGAGTTTAATATTTTTTTCTTCAATCTTTTTCAAACATTAAACGAACTTTAAGATTTGAATAATAATTTAACTCTTAAATAAGTCTACTACTTCTTTCACCTTTTAGAATATCAAACAAAATAACCTTCTACAATTAGCCTCGATTTAATCTATAATAGTTGGTATCATATCAATATTGATCGATATGTATTACTTTTGAGATAAAACAATATTAGTCTTGTATTGTTTCGATTTTCATACTGATCCTATTAGTTTATGCCAGTCGATACCAAATATTATTTTTTTGAAAAAAAATCACTTATTTGATTTTTATAACTAATTTTTAATATTTTTAAATTATGATCATTTTGTGTTCATTAATTTCATTCCTCTATTTTCAAGTGAAGTGTTAACCAAAGACCGTCCAAGATGATGCCGATGTTATCAATGATTCAATGGCAATTATTAGTGTCTTTTACCTCTCTTTTTGTTCTTTACAGAGGTGATTGAATAATACAAGTATAATTCCACCAAAACCTTTAATACAGATATTAAGATGGAATACCCTATGATATAGGGGTTCAAAAAGACAATCGTGGTCTCAAACTATTCGGATTTCTCAAAAAATTTCAAATTCGATTTGATTATTCTCAAACCAAACTCAAATAATTCAAGTTATTAAGTGCGTTGAGTTTGCTTACCGTCTAATTCAAGTAGTTCATAAACTTAATTGAGATATTTTATCTTTAAATATATATTTTTAATTAGTATTAATAAAAATACAATTCAAACTTGAGCTCAAATATAATTAATCGGGTTTGAAAATAGAGTATGAAGATTAAGCTCATTTTTTAACCAAGTAAACAAACTCAAATAGATCAATTTTTATTTCGAATTGAACTCCAGCTTAAAAAAGGAAACTCATTTGAATTCGAGCCAAGTATTTAAGTCGAGCTTCAGCTCAAGCTTCTCACCTCTTAAGCCCAACTTGACTCGATTACACCCTAACACCCTAATAAGAGAATGGAAACATCCTAGCATCAGCAACATATTAGGATCTCCAAATAGATTATGTCTAAGTTGGCACAACCCTAAGAACTGGAATATAATGGTTTGTCTGAATCTAGGTCAGATGAAACATGTAAAAAGATTAGATGCATTTTCTACAATATGTGTGTGCGTGTGTATATATATATATATATATAAGTCTACTACTTCTTTCACCTTTTAGAATATCAAACAAAATAACCTTCTACAATTAGCCTCGATTTAATCTATAATAGTTGGTATCATATCAATATTGATCGATATGTATTACTTTTGAGATAAAACAATATTAGTCTTGTATTGTTTCGATTTTCATACTGATCCTATTAGTTTATGCCAGTCGATACCAAATATTATTTTTTTGAAAAAAAATCACTTATTTGATTTTTATAACTAATTTTTAATATTTTTAAATTATGATCATTTTGTGTTCATTAATTTCATTCCTCTATTTTCAAGTGAAGTGTTAACCAAAGACCGTCCAAGATGATGCCGATGTTATCAATGATTCAATGGCAATTATTAGTGTCTTTTACCTCTCTTTTTGTTCTTTACAGAGGTGATTGAATAATACAAGTATAATTCCACCAAAACCTTTAATACAGATATTAAGATGGAATACCCTATGATATAGGGGTTCAAAAAGACAATCGTGGTCTCAAACTATTCGGATTTCTCAAAAAATTTCAAATTCGATTTGATTATTCTCAAACCAAACTCAAATAATTCAAGTTATTAAGTGCGTTGAGTTTGCTTACCGTCTAATTCAAGTAGTTCATAAACTTAATTGAGATATTTTATCTTTAAATATATATTTTTAATTAGTATTAATAAAAATACAATTCAAACTTGAGCTCAAATATAATTAATCGGGTTTGAAAATAGAGTATGAAGATTAAGCTCATTTTTTAACCAAGTAAACAAACTCAAATAGATCAATTTTTATTTCGAATTGAACTCCAGCTTAAAAAAGGAAACTCATTTGAATTCGAGCCAAGTATTTAAGTCGAGCTTCAGCTCAAGCTTCTCACCTCTTAAGCCCAACTTGACTCGATTACACCCTAACACCCTAATAAGAGAATGGAAACATCCTAGCATCAGCAACATATTAGGATCTCCAAATAGATTATGTCTAAGTTGGCACAACCCTAAGAACTGGAATATAATGGTTTGTCTGAATCTAGGTCAGATGAAACATGTAAAAAGATTAGATGCATTTTCTACAATATGTGTGTGCGTGTGTATATATATATATATATATATATATATATCAGATTTCTGCAACAGATTTAAACAAGGACAAATTCATAACTGTTGCTTGCTTTTGAATGGCCAACAAGCTTTCTGCAAATTATGGAGCCCTTACAAAATTTCCACCAACGTGCATCCGCAGCCACTCGGGTTGTGATCCATGATCATGTTCCCTTGCTGTTTCTGAGCCAAATATAATTCCACCAGAAGCATCAAATGGCTGTGAACCAAGCTAAAAAAAGGACCAGATTGATGTTTTCAGATATCATACCATAGCTCCGGTTTATGTTACTCCAGCTCTTCATTTTCTTTTAAGTATTCATGTTCGACATATATTCAAACATGGGTATTTGGGATATGATCCTCCAAATATATAAAAAAATTTAGAAAAATTGAACATATCTGTATCGGACACATACCCGTATCCCACACTCACCCCTAAATCCAAGTCACATAGGCTCCAATAACTTTACACTTTTTCTTTTTCTTTTTTTATGCAAAAGATCATATATTTGTTGACATCTAGACACTGTAGACAATCCTAAACGTGCATTTTCTAGGAGAAAGTAATAAATTAGAGGGTCATGTAAACATCATCTCCTATTGGAATTCATCTGCTGAAATCTTGCAGAGTCATAACATGTTATTTAAAGGAAATAATCAACATGATGAATACAAAGGAGAAAATCCTTCACATTGTAGTTTTTTTTTTTTAAAAAAAAAAATCAGATATGCTATTTAAGAATATATGAATAAAAGCAGTGGATAAAGGATCTCAGTCTATGTTACTCCGATTCTTAATTTTCTATGAGATACCCATATCCGACATATATTTGAAAATGAGTATGAGGATACAATCCTCCAAATATATGGAAAAACTTTAAAAAAAATCAAACAGACCCATATTAAACTTATACCTATTTCTGACACTCATCCCCAAATTCGAGGAACATAGATCCCAGTTATTAAATAATCTACGGTAGTACAAGTAACTCAAACCACATCTTTGCAAAGTTGAACTCTTTGTCTATATAAACACCAACACCAACTAAATTTGGTCAAAATTTTTCAATCTGAATATTATGTCATGAAGCACTAAAGTCTTCTATTTACTCAAAATCTGTATTGCTCTGATTCTTCATTTTTCTTGAAGCATCTGTATCTGACACCGTGTCTGAAGCATATCCGGACAGGAGTGTTGGGATATGATCCCTCCAAGGATCCTCCAAATACATAGAACTCTTGGAAACCATCGAACACACCCGTGTTCGATGCTCAAACCCGAATCTGAGTAAGATAGGTCAAAATGGAGCAGCAGTTTTAATCTCATGTCAGACTTCAATTAGATGCTAGTCATGCTAATTGATTACATATTGACACAATATTAAGTGGTCAATCAACATAAGCAGGCTTACATCCTTTGACCGAAAGCCATCGATGCCAGGATTCATGTTTACACTGAATTAACAGCTTCTAGCTTCATTGAGAGGAACTACAAATTTGCATTAAATCACAGGTTCAGGCATGAAGGGAAAGCCTAAAAACTTAGAGATCGGTGCACCAAAATAGCAAGATGTGAAAGATTCATACCTCGACCTGCCTTTGCAGCGACTGGATATAATTAATTATCTCATCAAGCACGACTGCTTTTCCAATGACCTGATCGACAAGTTCATATTAAGGTTCTATATAATAAGAAAACATTAAAACACCATAGAAAAACACTGAAACAATCACAATCTTTTAGCAGGTTGAGAGGTGCAAAGCCGACCACAATATAGAGCACAAATACTGAATAGTAAATACCTTATTACACCCAGGGACTAAATCTTGAAGAATCTTCATCCTCTAACTAATCTTCTCTCTCCTAGCCTGCAGGGGGCAAATTTATTCTAAGAACATGTATTGTAATGATAAACGGCTTGTCTCGCTGTGAGCTTCTCTTGAATTCTCAAAACTTCCATCGCTCGATCCCCTGCAAGGACAGAGAACCCCTTGCCGTTTCGGCCTTGCTACCGAAGGCTCTGGAGAAGTCGGAATAGGAAAGCACTCATCCTTGGGTATGCACAACCTCACTCATGTTATAAGAAGAACTAGCAAAATCCATGGATGTGGATCCACAAGCTGTTTTAACAGTATGACTGTGAAAGTTAAATTTCTCAGTTTTTCAAATTGAAAATTACAAATTGCAAATTCAATAGGATAAAAGCCGAATTACCCTCTCAGCAAGACTATTACTATCAGTAGCTTGACCCCTTCTGGCTCTGACATGAATATAGTCTTGCTTAGGCGGTTGCTCAGCAGGTTTACTATTCTGTTCTGGCTTGCTACCAGTTATGGAACTCGCTTCCACCTCGGCTTTCGAACCCGAATTTTCATTATTTGCTCCCAGTGTTTTCATCCGTTTTCCATTTGAATCATTCTGTTAAAACACTAAACTATAAGGCATCATGATACCAAAATATACTCCAACAAATAAAATATAATCCAACAAATAAGCTATATGAATCTATACCAGCTGCAATTTAAACTATTCAATTATATCTTAACCTCTTAAAACTTGGTTTAGTTGTGAACTAAAACATCTACAACTAAAATAAAACCAAAAAGAAATGCAAATTTTGAATCTTCAAAATATTTCTTTTCATCCTCACTGGACTGAAGCAAAGCAAAGCCCAACCCGGGTTAAGCTAGAATTGAGTAAATAAAGAACTGAACTGACAAGCTAACAATGAAACAAAACCCACATCAAATTCAATCCAAAAACCTTAAATTAAGAAGAAAAAAAAAACTAAATCTTTTTCATTGATTGACCTTAAATTCCAAAACTTCCCTACCATTGCCTACTCTAACAATCAATTCAAAATCTAACAAATAAAAAGAGCTATAAAAAAAAACCATGCATTAAACCCAAACAGAAAAATAAAATAAAAAAGCCCACCAATTCATTTGCACTAGTGGTACTAGAAACAATCTTGGAAGACTCATCTTCAGAGCTCAAATCCTTCCTTTTTGTCCGCCCTCCACTTCCTACACTCTGCTCAGTCATAGTTGATTCCTGCGTAGACCCATCCCTGTTACTCGAAATCTCCCCAAAGGCGCCCAAATTACCAAGTCGGAGCCCCAATGCCCCTGCACTTGCCAGATTTGGGTCAGAGCCAATGTTGATTGGAAAAAGCCATATATCAGCAAGGCTGTAAGCTGAAGGATTGACTGCTGAGAAAGATGACTTATTGATGAATGGAGGATCCTTTTGGAAGCACCCATTTTCAAAAAGAAATGGGGTGAGTTTGGATTTGGGCTTCGTATCCAAATTATGGGCTTCCTTAAAAGAACAGAAAAGTTAAAAGAAAAAGCAAGTGTTTTCTTTCTTAGTTAAAGTTTGGGTTTTGGGGGTGGGATAGTGAAGGGTTCTAAGTTTTTAAAGTAACTTGCAAATGATGAATGAATAACTGAAATAAATAAAAGGGGATTATAATCAAAGATTCAAGAATTCACTTGTTTTCTGTGAGATTTTAAGTTCCATCTTCATGTCAAAATACCCATATGATTTGATGACAAATCACACCAAAGAATGTTGCACCAATACCCAAATCACCTTCGTAGAGTGCTACTAGTACATAGACATGCTTAAGTTAAATCTCCAAAATTTTTAAATTTCTTCTTTTAATTTAGTTTGATCCAACGTTTTGAATTATTAATTTAAATATATTAAAATATTATTTTATATTAAAATTTATATTTTATAATTACATTAAATAAAACTTATTTTTATTACATAAATAGTAATTGAAGTTCACATACCAAAATTCAAATCCAAACCATGCCCATATCTGATAAACTAATAGTTCGTAAACCATGCCCATATTTGGCTACTACTATAACTACTAAAAAGATATATATGAAGAGATTTTGAATCGTAGCGGAATGGAAGAGTTGCCAAATAATGATAAAACTCCAAGCCTGGCCGGAATCAAAGATAAACAGCATTATCAATTGCCGAATAATTATGAAATTGTTAGCTGTCTGTAACAATCAAACGATGGCGATGGTGAAGAAAACGCCAAACTACCAAATATATGAGCCAGCATAAGAAGAAATAAAACCTGCTATTTTTTTCTTTAAAAATAGAGTATATTTACAAGAACAATTAGCACTTCCCCTTTACCCTTACATTCACCACTTCCCCTTAAGTAACAAGAAAAATATTTATCAAAACTATCTGACCACCTTGGATGATCTTGAATTATACAAATTGATCATGGAACCATGGATTCCACTAAGTTTCAATTCTTTTGATAAATTCAACTCTCACCAGGCCTCGCAATGAAAAAAAAAAAATGAAAAGAAAAATCTATACCTTCAATACGTGGCAATCTTCCACATTCTAAAAACCTACAGCTCAAAGATGGATAAGCAAGTTATATATTAGTAGCATCTCAGCAGTGACATAGGAAGATAGAAGACCACAACCCCTTGGAACCATGGTTGAAACAACTGGACTAGACCAGCCGGTTCAATCCGGAATAGGAGGCCTATCTGGTTTGGAGCTATATCGAGAACCAAGTTTAGTTGAACCGGCCCAAAACCGGATGAACCGCAACCTAGAAGTCACACCAGTTTGACCATGGTCCCTTTCTTTAATCTTATTTGGAACTGATAGCTGACAAGAAATTGAGAACCAATATTTTAATTTTGCTTAAGCAAGAAGAACCAAAAAGGACCGAATGTCACTAGGTTCAAAATATGCATCAAAGCCTCGGTCAGATAAAGAGCCAATGGGCTACATATTCTAGTTCCATGGACTTGGCTGCTGCGCCTCTCTGAAAACTTAGGTGCTACCAGATGCTGCAGGGAAAGGAGATGACGCAACACAATTTGTTCCTGACACAGATACAGTGGGAGGAATCCCAGTATGACCTTGATTGTCGGTAGGAGCAAAGCTTGATGGGCTACCTGTGATACCCATGCTTGCTCGAGAAGGGTGAGGAACCTAAATATAAGAGTAGCAACTGAATATCATTAGCATACCTGACATACTGGTTTATGCCATCAATCATACTGCACATAAACCAAAACTTGGCTAAACAGATTTTGTGCACTATTCCGATGACATGTTATTGATATATCCGGACACAAGATAATTCAATTTTAGCACACTTCAGTGAACATCACCCATCAAATAACATACTTTTAATTGATCTTAGCTTCAAACTAGAACTGTCCACAGGCTAAGCTACTCGACCAGCAGGGCCCAAGCCAGGCCTAGGTTTCCTTTTCCTTGATCTGACCCAGCCTGGAACAGTATTTTTAATTAAAATCATATATTTTTATTTAAATTTAATTATAAAATATATAAATATTAATATAAAAATTATCTTTTAATATGTTTTTAATAGGGTGAACAGTTAATTGGAGCTAGCGGGCTATGTCAAATTCGGGTTTGAGCTTAGAATTCAAAATTTTTCCAGTCACGGCCTGCCTGGGCCCATGAACACCTCTACTCCAAACAATGTGTTCCTTTGGTAGTAATAAATAATATTTTATTCATCTGAAGTAGCCTATGAATTAATGAAACAGAACATGTTGTTGTTGATGCTTATTATCTTCCTTTGAGGTCCTAATTTCACAGCTATGCTTACATGGTTCATTCATTTCCTGAAAACCATAGTTGTCAAGGGCACAAGGCATACTCTAGGCACTATAACCCGTATAGTACCTAAAGTGCAAGGCGTAAAAAGTGTTTGCCTAGGTGATGCGAGGCAAAATAGGTATATGTACGTGTTTTGTCTGTGTGTTTTTATATATAAAATAAGCTTAAGATATATAATTATGATAATAAACTCTAAAGAGTGGTTTAGTTTATCCTACAAAGATGTAAAGCTATTTTTTTTCTCTGTTGGCAAATATACATGAATTCATTATGATTCCATGTCTATGTTGAATACTCAAATATTGAGAAGAAGAGAATGTGCTAATCCCCCTTCTTACTAGAAAAGGTAAAGTTAATGGAAAAATTAAAAATAAAGGAAATTAAAGGGAACTTCAATCAGGCATGCTTTTTTTGTTCCTATTGCCCTACAAAAAGGTGCACCTAGACATGCACCTAATCAAATGCGCCTCGCCCCAAAGGGTTTTAGGCGTTTTTGTTGTTCAGCACTAACATGCAACACCTAGGCGTGCCCAGGGCACACCTTAACAACACTACTCACAAAAAAAAAAAAAGGGGTGACAATCCATAGCATGTGTTATCTTCTTAATTAGAAACGTATGGGGAAAAACCCTAGACTACATATAGAGGTATTATCTAGCCATGACCAAATCAGCTCTTACAACTGAAAGCTGCTTGTGTGGTTGTTACAAGCACTAAGACTACTTGATTGTTATCATTTATCCACCATTAGTGCTGATAATGTCACCTTTAAAAAGAATCCAAAAAAACAACTTAGAAGGACTGACTTTACAAGGAAGAAGGGTCATATATTTTTTCCCAGTAGCCTTTCATATGCTTCACTGTGAAAGTAACCATACATATTTTCTGCAATTTATGCTCAGCCCATCAAAATGATAGCTCCATCCAAGAGGCTTTTTTAAGTGAAGAAGTGAGGCATTGACGACAAAACATTGAAAAAGAAACAGGTGAAGGACATATGAATGTTAAACTGAACAGAAACACTAGCTTTAAAAAAATGGCCAACTGAATGGTGCATGATTCCCATTGTTGACAATTGAACTACTGTAAAAGTACTTATGAAGAGTAATAGGAACTCCTGAGATAGTAAGAATCAAGTATCTGGTTGTCGCCAACATATCTAGAGCATTTGATAAAACAGCAAATCATGCAAGGTAAGAAGCTTGAGTAATTTATAAGATACGCAATTGGTAATTTCCTGAAATGGGAAAGAGAAGAAATAAGATTAGAGCAAATTTTAGGTTCAGATCTTTACCAAAATGCATATTGGCATACAATTAGGAGGAAGAGAGAGAGAGATCAAGATGCACATTAAAGTAAACCTTAGGTTCCTAGCTGAGGCCATCCACTTCACCAGTACAAGAGAATAATGTCAGAAAAAAAAAATCTATGGAAGTTCATTATCGGTGCTTTATTAGGAAAAATAACTAAATAAATTTAGCTACTTATAAATGTTACCAAATTGTGTTGAATATGGGTAGGCCTTCTAAGAGGAGATTCTGAAGATGGTGAAGCACTGCTCATCTAAACACATGACGAGAATATATATTAGCATTTGAAACATTTATCAGCTTCACCTCCTTCATTTTCAACAGCAAGATTAGCTTCCGATCCCATCATGGGAGTGGCAAGCCTAGCCACTGACCCAGATTCATTCGTGGTTTCCACCTGAAGTGGAACATCTTGATGAATCGCTGTACCTTGCACACTATTTCTTCGCTTCAATTCCTCCTCCGTATTCAAGATCTATCAAACATCACCGATTAACAGCCAGAATTTATTTATCCAGAACACGGTCTAGATAGGTAAGGCATTAGAATTGAAAGTTTACCTGCCTTAGTACTTGTACAAAATTATGCTACTTTGCATTCAAAACTTGTAATTTCTCCTCAATTTCCCTTTTCCATTCAACTCATTTACTTTTTCGCTTACCTATCAATGGAAAATAATTAAACAACATTTCAACAAACAAGAATGAAACTTTTCCATAAACACAGATAAGGATTTAACAATGAGGAGTTGTTAGCACTTCTAAATTAACTAATCTTCATCCTTTTCTCTAACTTCTACACTTAACGATTAAAAAATTTAAGTAACAAAATATCCACTTAAGAAGAAGAAGAAGGAACTATAATACATTTACATTTGCGCTAGTCTCCTCAGGCGGTTTCTCACCCTCTTGTAAATTTCATCTTTCTCGGGCTGCTCGTCTTCTGGCTCTAACGAAAAATCTCCACCGTTGCATCCTTCAACTATCCCCCACCTTGACCTCCGAGGGAGGTGGTCCAGTTCTAAAATCCAAGGGTGGCTCCGGCTCCACTTCAGCTTCGAATTTGGGCTGAATAAGGAGCCCATTGGGCATGGAAGATTGAACTTGAGGCTTTAAATCAGGATTAGAGGAGGAAGAAGTGGAACGGAGACGAGAGAGAGAGCTCTGTCGCGGCGGCTTAAGAGGGATTTGAAGTCATTGAGAGAGATTTTGGGAGTGGGCATTAGCCATTGGCGAGGTATGTCCGGTGCTCTGTGGAAGTCCCCTCCATACAAAGAAATCGCCACCATTTCTTAGGGGTTTCCTCTATTTGCTCCATTTTTCACACTGTTTTTCTGGCAACGTTACGTTATCAATCGAATCTCCATAGCAAAATCAAAACGTAAGACCACAGTTACAGGTGCGAGTCGAACCCGGTCGCGATTCGGATAAAAGATGTCTCTTTTTGCCCGTGACTCAACTAGAAAGTTTTTTTTTTTTTAAATAATATTAAATATTAAAAAATATATTTATATTAATATTTATAATTAACTTTAAATAAAAATATTATTTTTATTATATAAAATAATTTACATCGGATCAGACTAATCAAATTACTATGAAACTAATTTAAATTTAATCTAATCTAAGACTATATTTAGTAGAAATGATTAAATTAGTTTTACAAGTCAAATAATATTAATTTAGTTGATGAAATTATTTAAAAATTAAAATTAATTTAATACAACAAAATAAAATTTGAGATATTTTAGCCTTTTAATTTATTTTTACATATTTTTTAAATTAAAAGGTTCCCATTTATATATTAAAAAAATTACTTATAACTAATAAAAAATTATTTATTATTTATTCTTTAAAAATCATAACACGGGTTTTACAATTTTCAGTTTCCGTTTAACATTACTGTTGATATTGCTTTTAAGATCAAAAGTTACTTTTCATCACAAATGTAATGCTAAATGATTAAAAGAATTTTAAATTTTGCGTTTAAAATCATAATTTGATAACCCAAACTGAAAAGCGAGAAAAATAGAGCTTTACGGTTTAGAAATTAACTTTTAGATAAAATAACTTTTTTAATCTCGTATTTTTAAATTTTTATTATTTTAAATATATTTATTTAATATTTTAACTTTTTAAATCACTTTTTAATAATATTATTAAACATTTAAAAATTTTTAAATTACATCTTTTCATCACACTTTTAAATATTTTTTTTAATAATAATACCAAACTAAACCTTTCAACCAAGTAAATCTATCGGTCGGACAGTTTTAATTACAATTACGGATCAGGCCACGAGTTTTCAATTTATATTAATATCGTTCGTGGCTAAATGGATTAGCTCAAATGGCCAGGCCCTCTTTCAGACAATACAATTCATGAACGAAATATGCTGGGGCAGATGTGGCCAAGATTTCTAAACCTTTAGCCGAGCACAGCTCTTGGCCCAATCATGCTTTAGGTTAGACTAGAGGCCTTTTTATTAAAATAATATAAAATTTTTTTATTTAACGAAATAAATTATTTTTAGATTATTTGTCAAAATAGATCAATATTAAAAATATACAAAAAATTATAAATTTAATTAAAAAATTATCAAATTAAATGATAATTTTTCAATACATAAATACTCTTATTGAGAAATCGCTATTTCCATCAGTATATAAATTTTAAAAAAATTTTAAAAAAAGAAGTAAACTAATAATTATTAAGAAAGAGTAAAATAAAAAAATAATTATAAAGAAAGAAATAATTATTAAAATTATTAATAAAAATCTTAATTACCTTTTTACTTCTAATTTTATTTTTTTTATTGTTGCTCTTCTCAATGTTCTTAATGAAACTGACTCTTTCTATATATATAAAAATATATATATAAATTATATATATTAAAACAGTATTTACAGATAATAAAATATTAAAAATTATTTTTATTAATCTTGAGTTAATATTTAAAAACTAATAAAAATAAAAATATTTTATA